>CM042151.1:1250824-1262349 GCA_023376005.1 Doryteuthis pealeii
TGTTTTTATTATCTGTTTTTTGTTCAGATCTTTTCTGTTGTTTTCAGTTATTATCAGATAACAGAACACGTTACTTCAACTGCTGAAACTCCGCTTACACATTTTTTTGTCTGAACTTAACTTTCTGATCTTCCCAGTTCTTTTCAGAAGAATTCACGATACATGTTTTATGCCACAAAAGCTTTCAGGTTCATTGAGTCTCCCCCCACACACACACACACACACAAACCATCCCCATAGTCTTGCAGTTCAGTGGTTTATGTGTGGCTGTCCTCCTCCATCCCCCGGTTAAAATTGTTACCGCACTGAGAGGGGAACAACTTTTGGTTAAACTTGCAAATCGTCGTCAAAATTAAATCCGAAACTTATTCGGTGATAATGATCCATGGCGTACTGTGTGTAGGGGATTATCTTCCGTTTGCCGGAAGAGTTATCTCCTCGCTGCGTTGCTGTTTGTTCCCACTAGGGGGACCTCTGGTATCTAAGCGCGTTCATTCAAAAACGCTGCTTCCTTTTTTAGCTGGATCTTATCAAGAACTGCTATGGGCTAGAATCTATCTACCCACCTTCTCAGTGGGGCTTTTGCCCCCCTAACATTACTGTAAGTCCTTTATACAGCATGGACCATCCTTTAGTTCCATGTCTGTAACATTTATATGTTAGGTCCATTTGGGTATCTTGCATATACCTAAATATTGTATATGTATTTACATGTTCTATTCTCCTGTACATTATGTATCTTATCGTTTCCATGTGCTGTTATATATATTAAATGTTTTGTCTCACAACGTGTCGGAATTGTATGTTATTCAATTATCAAATTTGAATCTTACAACTGGTGATACCCCGACGTGATGCAGACACGCAGCTTTCTTGTCCCTAGTCGGTCCCAAAAATGGTCGTAAAAGTACTATGGATTTAAAAATGTGTATGAATGAACTTTTTTGCGAATTGGGTTACGGTTTAAGGGTTTGGGGATTAAGGTTGTTCTTAAATACGTATTGCTTAAAAAAAATACAGCAACAAAAAACCCCAAATTACTATAAATTTAATTAATCATTGGAATTAATTATTGAATCCAACGGTGGACACATTAGTCTCAGTTGTTTGTGTTAGTATTGCAATGTATAATTTCAATTAAACTTTGTTTAAAAAAAAATATTTTTCAACATTAAATATATAGTAATTTTGAGTTTTTTTTTTAGCTGGAAGGAGAAAAGTTGCATGCATACATTTCCCAATGATATCAGCTATATGCAAAATTCAAACGGCTTTCTATAGAAAAGTTGAAATATTTGTATCCAACTTTCTATAGTCAAGTTGAAGTATTTGTAAAAAGAACTTTTGATAATAAAGTTAAAATGTTTGGAATAACCTTTCAATAGAAAAGTTCAAATAATGTAAAAAACAAAATTAAAAAAAAACTTTCTATTGTAAAATACAAAATATGGTAAAAAACTCAATTATAAAGTAGAAATATTTGTTATAACTTTTCTATAATAAAATAAAAATACTTTAAATAATCTTTTTAAAGTAAAGTTCATATCATATTATAGTGGAGATTGTGTATTTGTCTGTCTGTAACCGAAACTATTCCACTACTCAAGTAACAATTCCCTTAGTTATTTACATCAAATTCTCCACGATTTTATTTTCATTTAAACCTGCATTATTAATAAAATAGTTTTACATTATTAATACTGTTGACCATATTTACATACTGATAACATGCAATTGTATTTATATATACAACAAAATAGCGGTTTACAGGGTAAATGGGAAAGCTAATTTGCATATAATCATTTAAGAAATATTTTGATAGATATGTGTTTAGTATTATTGATTTCTAATTATTTGGTTTTATCTTAATGAATATGAGCAAAAATGGGGATAAATCTTAAAAGAAATCCATTAACAAGAAGAAATAATTGTAATTTTATTCTTTACTTCCAATTTTAACTAAATAGGTAAATTAGGAAGATTTACCAATGAAAGACGGGAGTTTCCATTGTTCTATTTAAAAAAAATATATCCCGCTCTGTTTCAAATCTTTTTATCTGCATTCTTATTTAGTTTCATCAGCCTTTCTAATTTAATATATTTTACTACATTAAAACTTAAATAAATTATCGATCATATGGAGGTCCAATCTCACAGACAAGTTAAAGAGACAGTTCTTCCAGGCCGTTGTCGTGTCAGTACTGCTGTATGGCTGCACCACCTGGACCCTAACTAAGCGACTAGAGAATAAACTAGATGGGAGCTGCACAAGAATGCTGCGGGTGATCATGAACAAGACGTGGAAACAACACCCTACGAGAAAACAGCTGTACGGCCACCACATATCACCCAAACCATACGAGTAAGACGGACAAGACACGCGGGACACTGCTGGAGAAGCAAGGACGAACTCATAAGCGACGTCCTCCTGTGGAAGCCAGCACATGGACACGCCAGTGTGGGTCGACCAGCAAAAACGTACATTGACCAGCTCTGTGCGGATGCAGGATGCTGCACAGAGGACCTCCCGAGAATGATGAGCGATAGGGACGGATGGGAGAGATTGTCATGGATATCCGCGTTGGTGTTTTTGGGATATAAGGCGTGTGTCAAATGACCACTTCTACTTATAGACTCGCCGATAACCATGTGACCAACCTATTGGCAGTGCTCTACTGCTGATATTATTATTTATACTGACTGATTCTAATCTTACGTACTCACAACCACATGATGATGATGATGATGATAAAACTTGAACTTGATTAACAAGAATCATCATCATCATCATGTTGCGCAATTTGCACGGATATCCATGACGATCTCTCGCCAACCTTCCCTATCATTCATCGACTCTGGGCGCTCCTCCGCGCAGCATCCAGCATCCTTACATAGTTGGTCGATGTAGGTCCTGGTTGGGCGGCCCACATTAGCATGTCCATGTGTTGGCCTCCACAGTAGTACGTCGCTTATGAGCTCATCCTTGCTTCTCCAGCAGTGTCCTGCATGCCTAAGCCTCCTTACTCGTAGGGTTTGTGATGGGAGGCAGGTGGCCATACAGTTGCTTCTTTTTATTCTTTACTTCCAATTTTAACCAATAGTTAAATTAGGAAGATTTACCAATGAAAACGGGAGTTTCCATTATTCTATTCATTTAAAAAAATTATATCCCACTGTTTCAAATCTTTTTATCTGCATTCTTATTTAGTTTCATTAGCCTTTCTAATTTATTATATTTTACTACATTAAAACTTAAATACTTGAACCCGGAGGGTACATATATTTGCTAGTACATCTTAAAGTCTTTTATAGTACATACTCACTACTTACATTCATGGAATTCTAAAATGACCTTACACGATCTTTTTATTTTCCCTGGAGACTTTAGTCATCATTGTCCTCGTATTTTGCCGAAAATAGCAAGTGTAATAATATTCCAAGGTAAAAAAAAAAAAAATGAGGAAAACCTACCGGCTGTTTGGGTGGTAAAATATTCATATCAAATTACCAACTCACCACGCAAGGTTTATTAGTTTTTGAAGCAAAAATCACGTGATCACGGAAGATGACAGGTGGGAAGAAATTCTTGGAAAATTGAACCAATGTACTTACCTGAAATAAAGAAAAGAAAAGAAAAATAATGTTAGAAAAAAAATGATTCGTTAAAACAAGTGTGCTCAAAAAGTATCAAGACTGCAACATTATTTACCAAGACTCAGAAAGAAATGAGGAGGGGAGAGGAAAGAGGTAACACATCACGCAATAACACATATTATTACATTATATTATATATATATATATATATATATATATATATATATAGTATATATATTATATAAGAGAATTTATAATTTGCTTGAAGCATTGTGTATATATTGGTTAGGAGGTTGATTTCGAAGGCTATCACAATGCAGGTGTAAAGAAAAAAATAATAATACGGTAACAATGATGTTGTGTGTTAACCTGTATTTAATTCCTGAATTTTCGAGATAATATCTCTTTTTCAAAAGAGCACTGGAAATGAAGCAGTCTAGTTATGACATTTCTTTTTAAATGATTTTTTATTTATAATTTAACTAGATATAAATAAGTAAATAAACAAATAAATATAATAATAATATTGATTATATATTATTAATAAATAATAATAAAAATAATAATAATAATAATAAATGATTAAATTGATTTATATTACATCCAACACGAAATATTATACATCACCATGGCCACCAAACACAAATACGCTCTTTAATACGCACATACATATGCACGTGCAATCCCGCGCAGGATACAGTCATAAGGTCACAACCAACACGCATTTTCATGGACACGTGCATGACAACACACGCGCAAATACAAAAAAACCTGCATTCACGTAAACATACAACACGAGAATACAATTATATAAAAATACCATTATTTTCAACAAAAAAAAATTTTATTTAAAAAGAAATGCCATAACTCGACTGCTTCAGTTCCAGTGATCTTTTGAAAAAGAGATTTATCTCGAAAATTCAAGAATTAAATACAGGTTAACACACAGCATCATTGTTACCGTATTATTATTTTTTCTTTACACCTGCGTTGTGATAGCCTTCTAAATCAACCTCCTAACCAATATATTATATATAATATATATAAATATTACATATTACAAAATATAACTCATCACTCAATAAGCCCCGAGCCTAACTAATAAAACAACTTTTAGGCAAAATTCGAAATTATTCATCAAAATAGTCTCCTTTTAAATTTGCAACAGTAGCTTCACTTAAATAACTGTAAACGTTAAACTAATAATCCGATTGGGCTCAAATTTTGCACGTGCCATTTGAAGGTTAGTACTTTTATAAAATCATATGGATTTAAAAAAAATTAGTGGTACCATCTATATGTGAGTGATCTGTTAGAAAGAAAAATAAAGAAATATAGATGTTGAAAATTATGATGAAAAAGTAGAAAAAATCCCCAAAAAGAAACGAGGGGAAAAAAAACCCCCCAAAAAAGCAAGGTGAATAGAACGAGAGTTAAAAAAGAAAGACTAAAAAGAGAAAATAATAATAATAATAATAATAATAATAATAATAATAATAATAAAAGAGGGAAAAAAGAGGAAAAAGAGAACGTATGAGAAAAAAAAGTAAAAAGATGGAAATATGTGATATTAAGATGGCGGCCAGGTCGACGGCTTTACTGAGCGCCAAATGAAACGTTAACAAGCACAAAAGAATCAGGGATTGCAAGCGCAGCGAACCGTGACAATTTCCCGATGGTTGGATTGCGCATGCGTGATTGGAACATGGATCCTGTCTGGCAGTGAATGGACTGGAAAAAGCGCCCCGGGTTTATGAATAGGAAGTGATCTCATTCACAAAAGGAAGACTCTTACTATAATTACTATAGCGATACAGAGTGGACGAACACCGTAACACATGCTGAGTTATTTGAATAGGTGAACGTACACGAGCTGTGGAATTGTTTGCCTGTTTATTCAGTAGTAAAGATGCTTGGTTTTATGTGTTTCAAAGGATCGCTCCGAAACTACGCGGTCGTATTTTGTGAGGTTTTACGAGAGTGGGTCAAAAAGTAATGCCATTTTGTTTAGAACAGATAAAATTACCAACAAAGGAACATATATCATATATAAAAATGAAGCTGGTCCGCTGTGGATCACATCCCTACTTCTCCACATTTATATGTTTCAAAGGATCGCTCCGAAACTACGCGGTCGTATTTTGTGAGGTTTACGAGAGTGGTCAAAAAGTATGCTGTTTAGAACAGAAAAATTACAACAAAGGAACATGTATCATATATCAAAATGAAGCTGGTCCTCTGTGGATCACATCCCTACTTCTCCACATTTATATGTTTTCAAAGGATCGCTCCGAAACTACGCGGTCGGATTTTGTGAGGTTTTACGAGAGTGGCTCAAAAAGTAATGCCATTTTGTTTAGAACAGATAAAATTACCAACAAAGGAAACATGTATCATATATCAAAATAAAGCTGGTCCTCTGTGGATCACATCCCTACTTCTCCACATTTATATGTTTCAAGGATCGCTCCGAAACTACGCGGTCGGATTTTGTGAGGTTTTACGAGAGTGGCTCAAAAGTAATGCCATTTTGTTTAGAACAGATAAATTACCAACAAAGGAACATGTATCATATATCAAAATGAAGCTGGTCCTCTGTGGATCACATCCCTACTTCTCCACATTTATATGCTTCAAAGAATAGCTCCGAAACTACGCGGTCATATTTTGTGAGGTTTTACGAGGGTGGCTCAAAAACTAATGCCATTTTGTTTAGAACAGGTATAATTACCAACACAGGAACATGTATCATATATCAAAATGAAGCTGCTCAGCTGGGGATCATATCTCCACTCCTCCACATAGACATCGTTTCTCTGAATAGCAATGTTCCACCTACGAATGAGAGCATGTATCTCTGTCCCTTAAAATTCTGTTGACTGTTCTTTGAGCCACTTCTTCACTATAGATTTCACTTCCTCATTACTGGAATAATGTTTGCCTCTCAAACCGTCTTTCATGGGGCCGAAGAGATGATAGTCTGATTTCAGTGGCGAGGAAGTGAAATCTGTATTGAAGATGGGGCTCAAAGAACAGTCAACATAATTTTACAGAGCAGGGATGCATACTCTCATTCGGATGTGGAACATCGTTAATGAGAGTAATGGTGACTATGTGGAGAAGTAGGGGTGTGATCCACAGAGGACCAACTTCATTTTGATGTATGATACAGGTTCCTGTGTTTGTAATTATACCTATAATTATAAGGCTAGGGGAGTAAACCTCGAAAACAAATCAGGAGCTGGAGTCCCTAAGGTGGTGTGATGCTAAAATCCAGTGCTACCCATCAACTCCTGCGACACTACCGTTGCCAAACCGCATTGGTACCTTACCTTTCCTTTGGATCACAGCGGCAGTGTGGAGAGGGGGATTTGCTGCATGGACAACAGCTCGTCCTCCACACAAACCCGCCGAGGCTAAGTAGTTCAGAAAATGAAAAAAAAACTACTTTGACACTACTCCCTCGTCTATCGTAGACGGAAGGCTGCCAACCTGTACTAAACAAAATGGCGTTACTTTCTGACTCACCCTCGTATTTTGAAATTTTAAGTGTTTTTTTAGTATTTACTTTTGGAGATTTGTTTATTTAAAAACAGTATAAACAGATGGTATCAACTGAAATTACTTTATAGAATTATGAGAAAATAATTGAACCAGTGAAAATCCGATACTTTAATTAGAGGAAAACAACAACCAAGATAAAAGATCAAGTTAACAGTTTGGCATTTCCTAACGGTTCTGGTCAAATCTTATCATCATTTCACTCCTAAAAAGGCTATATTGAATTTGTGGCATGGTACCAGAAATAGGTGGTAATATGGGAATTAGGTATTCAAGTAAGGACAACGTAGCCACAGAGTCAATATATATGTATATATGAAAAATGAAAATACCTACATCGGTTTTACCTCAACGACTTTGTAGTAATATGGGACACACACACACACACATATATATATATATATATATATATACACTCACATTCACACACATATATGTAAACACGCACATACATTTATATGTATACACATATAGTCATATACACAACTCCAATGAACCCTCCCTCACATATATAAGATTGTTAAAAAAAATGAAAATGGTTGTCATATTCAAGTAAGGACAACGTAGCCACAGAGTCATATATATATATATATATATATATATATATATATATAATATATATATATGAAAAATGAAAATACCTACATCGGTTTTACCTCAACGACTTTGTAGTAATATGGGACTTAGATATCTAAGTAAGGACAACGTAGCCACAGAGTCAATATAGATATATATATGAAAAATGAAAATACCTACATCGATTTTACCTTAACGACTTTGTCACGCCGTTTGACTCTTCATATGACAGATAATAGCTCCATTTCACAACATCTAAAATTACACGACTGACCCCACTCTAATTACCGAAATATCCTAACGGAAAATACGCACATTTGGAACAAAGAAAAAACAAACTCTAATTACCAGAAGCCTTAAACAAATTACCTCTAATCATGGCACTTCAAAGTGCCGAAAGTACTTGGGATAAGAACTTCGGTGGACGAATCTACGGATTCCATCCAAATGTAAAAAAGTTGGTCAGAAAGCTCGAAAATATCGTTAATAAAATTGTTAAACAGGAGACGTGCCTTTTGTTTAATTCTACATGTATAAATGAAAGAATACTGCCCAAATACACACACACACATATATATATATATATATATAATAAAATAATATATACACCTTGAAGTTTGTTTCGCTGTCGTTTATCGCAAAAGATTTATACACACACGCGCAACCATACACCTAAAAAATGGACAATGCTTTCTTTTCGATACACACACTTACACCGTCCCATACTCACACCGTAAAAGAGAATATTTGACGTCATATTTCAAACCGTCTTATTTTTTCAAACTTCAAATTTTAAACAGACTGATAAACAAGGACTATCACTCACTTTTCTCGTTATTTTGTTATATAACAAATTTCTTATTACCTTCCATATACCAACAAATGCCCTGAAGATGATCTAATTAATAGATCGAAACACTGTAGCGTCGGCCAATAAAATCACCACTTAACCCATTTAAACCTGTGTTTTTTCAATTTTTCTTAATATACCACATATCGTCGGATTCATTTCCTTTTCTCCACACACACACACACACACATATATATATATATATATATATATATATATATAAATATTTATATATATATATAAGTAAAAGCTAAGCAGTCATACTGTTTTTGTGTTTGAGATGGTGCGCCACACCTACTATCAGCTCCCCACCTTAGAGCACTGATAAAAGCTGTGTTACTCATGCACTGAGTTGGCGAGGGCCAGTATTAAAGCCGGAACCCTGTGTTTCCTAGCCGGAAGTTTTATCGACTGAGAAGTCGGGGTACCGTAGAATTAGTCTCAACCTCCCTGGTAACTGTCAGTTTCTCGTCTATATAATCATCAAACCAAGCCCTCACACACACGCACATCATCTATAAATGGCACTCGCCATCTATAAAATATACCTAAGTACAGATTAGTATATATATATATATATATATATTATGGACTCTCTCGTCGATTTTCGACGCATGAGGGTTCACACACACAATGAACACCCACACAGTGATTTGTTTATAGTGGTGAAGGCTTGTGTTGGACCATTCACACTTTTTGGCACAGTCGATAGGAAAGAATTGGAGCATCAAGGGTTGCCACAAACCCAATCAACGACCGACCTCAGGAATTATGAATTCAGAGTTATCCCTCTCCTAGACTGGTTACCTACCCAAGGCTGAAGGGCCCAGTCTGCCCTACTATTTAACCCATAACTGGAGGGAGAATATATGGATTCATACCTTTCCCAAGGGTATTAGCGCTATGTGAAATGCCAACAGCCTCGTCTAGGAAGTGAACTCGAATCGACGAGTCCATTTCCCACGACTCTAACCACTAGCCCACGCGCCTCCATATATATATATATATATATATATATATATATATATATATATATATATATATATATATATATATATATATATATATATATATATATATATATATTTTTGGTACAGGAGAATTTATATAGCTCTAAAAGTGCAGGAATCATATGTAATTGGGGAAGCTGTTTATATTTCTTTTTTTCGACCTACTCTGTGCAAACAAACTCCAAAGCACCCCTCTATTTATTGGGAGACACTTCTAACCCTGTTTCAAATAGGGTTCATACATACCCCCCTCTTCTTTCCCCCCCTTTAAATTTAAAAGATTTGTCCCCCTCTGGCTCACCCCCATTCGTTCTTACGAATTTCTTATACAATCTGACTTTTATTTGTCGCCGGTGTATGCACTTGAAAAGTACCGGTCGAAAGGCCTTCGTGTAGCCCCCTTTATTTTATATTTTATTCCATAATAAAATATTATCTCCCTAATTACATATGATTCCTCCACTTTTAGTGCTGCATATATATATATACATGTATATATTGAAGAAATGGATACAACAGAAACCCACTCGAGTTTCATCGCTAGAATCATCAGGGTTAAATCCACTGAATTAATCGAGTTACCGATTAATTGCAGCTGATCACACGTATATATATATATATATATATATATATATATATATGAAGTGGAACAAACAATATGTTTGAAATGGCGATAGCCGACAGTTTTTTGGGGAGATTATGGGCTTAATTAATATACATCAGTTTAAAATAAACGAGAAATTCTGGGGAACTAGCTAGTGTAATGGTTAGACGGGTAGGGTTCGAATCACGCACAAAGCACTGCCCTGTCTATAGCTCTGCTGATGAGGCCTAATAGGCTGATATGTACATACAGAGATCGACTTTTTCTCGATTTGTTTACGCTTTACATTTAAACCGATATGCAGGCCTAATTCATTTAATTATAATTAATTAATTAACAAATTAGGTATGACTTTAATTAAGCACATAATCTCCCAAAAATTGTCGGCCTTCGCCATTTCAAACACATTGTTTCTTCACTTCATACATATATATATATATATATAAACGTAAACGCAACGCTCTCCTGTATAAGGGATGGAGCACTCTATGACGGCCTTTACATACAAAGTGATGTGTTTATTAAAACAGTTAAAATCCCCTTCGCATTCTGTAGGTGAAGACAGCCTAATGGTTAAAGTGTCGGACTAACACCCAACCGATCAGATTTCAATTTCAGTTCCGGCTGTAGGTAGTTTACAAATGTCTAGCCACACTGAAGAGACTTGATAAGTCGAAACACGTGTCTGTGGATGACTCTCTCTCTCTATATGTATATATATATATATATGTATTTGTGTATGTGTGTGTGTGCGTTCGCGTGTGCGTAAGAGAGATAGAGAAAGAACAGACTGAAAGATAGAGAGGTCGAGTTAGAAAACGCGAGGCGGGAAGAGTGAGAGAGAGCGCGCGCTTATTTCGGATATCTAAAATGGTCGTAATTACTAACTGTACTACATTCGAGTGCTGTCTTGTTTATTCGTCCAGGTAATTAGACATCATTTGACCTACTCGATTTCCGCTTTGGATGGGCGTCTTCCAAGTTCGCTACTCGAGGGCAAGGTTGATATTTATCACCAATCTTATGTGTCTCTCTTTTTTATTTTATTTTCCTTAATTACGATCCGAAATGTTATAGTCAGAATTATGAAGAGTTTCAAATTCTTTCTAAAATAATATTCTCTTTCCTTGGCTTATCTCTCTTGTAAGAAACTTGTTAGTCAGTCTTCTTCCTATCCTCTCTCTCCTCTCTCTTCTCTCTCTCTCTCTGGTAAGAAACTTTTAGTCAGTCTCTTCTATCTCTCTCCTCTCCTCTCTCTCTCTCTCTCTGGTAAGAACTGTCTCACTCTGTCTCTCCCTTCGCAAGCGTTTTTCTCTCTCTGGTAAGAACT
>CM042151.1:1262359-1282359 GCA_023376005.1 Doryteuthis pealeii
GCCACATATTTATTAAATTCGAGTTTTTAATATTAATATGCAAATTAGCCTTCCCGTACACACTGTAAACCGCTATTTTGTTGTATATATAAATATAATTGCATTTTGTCAGTATGTAGACATAGTTAACAGTATTAATAATGTAAGACAATTTTATTAATAATTGAGGTTTAGATAAAAATAAAATCATGGAGAATGTGATGTCAATAAGTGTGACTTGAGTAGGAATATAGTTTCGGTTACAGACAGAAAAACACACAATCTCCATTATAATAAGATATGTGTGTGTGTGTATATATATATATATATATATAGCAGCAGCAGCAGCTTCGAAATTAATTGATTGATTGATCGATCGATCTATAAAAGAGCGCTTCAATTTCAGGATTATAATCATGTTTTCATAGATTGGATATCTCCATTAGCCAATTTATATCGATTGGCAAGGCAATGTTTTTATCGGCATTTTTGCTTCGCTCTTTCTTTGGGCCTACCTAATTGAGTAAGGCTGTATTGCAAAACACATAGACGCATGCGCGTTTGAGTCACGCCCCAACACTTTCCGGATATCAACAGCTGCCAATATTTAACGATTCACCTCGATGTGTTATAAAAAATTTAGATCAGGGTAACAAAGTAAAAAAAGTTTGAAATCTTTGAAAAAGTAAAAACAACAAAAAAAAAAAAAAAAAAAACGCCCACACATACACATTCATTTATCTATCTATCTATCTATCTTATCTCTATCTCTCTCTTTCTCCTATCTCTTTCTCTCTCTTCTCTATCTAATCTCTCTCTCTTCTCTCTATCTTCTCTCTATCTATCTCTCTTTCTCTATCTCTATCTCTCTATCTCTCTCTATCTATCTCTCTCTATCTATCTCTCTTCTTTCTATCTCCCTTCTCTCTCTCTCTCTTCTCTATCTATCTATCTATCTCTCTCTTATCTATCTCTCTTTCTCTCTCTCTATCTCTTCTCTCTCTCTCTCTTCTCTCTCTTCTATTTCTATATCTATCTATGTCTCTCTCTCTCTCTTTCATATCTCTCTCTCTCTCTCTCTCTCTATCTCTCTCTCTCTATATATATATATATATATAAGTTTTGTTGAACTGTACTGACAATTCCTGTCGGACAAGTTTTTGGCTGATCCTTTCTAACTTTCCGGCCATCTTTTTGGTGTCGGGGTGTAACTGGTATAACAGTCCCCAAAGATTTTAAAACGAGCGCTTTCGGCAATACAGTTTGCCATCTTCAGGTAGGAAACGATGGTATGGTTTCGTGTTTCGTTTTTAACGAGAACGAGTAGTAGCAAGGGATTAGAAGTGGGAGGTAATAACCATTGGTAGTGGGAGGTTGTAGGAATGTTGTGTGGTTCGAGCGAGCGTTGCAGTAGTGATTTTTAGTGGAGGGGACACAAGTTGTGAGAAGGGGAGGTGTATAGTGGAATACTTGTTTTGAAATCTTTGGTGGACTGTTATACCAGTTACAGTTATATATATATATATATATATATATATAGTGTGAAAAAATAGAAGCGAGTCCGGCGGTATGTTGAAATGAAAAATAAAGGAAAGAAAATGTTGAATGGATATAATAGGATTTATTTCATTTTATTATACTGACACGTGTTTCGACCATGAGTTTGTCCATGTATATATGCACTCTATCCATTATTATTTTAAATAGAAAACAAAATAAAATAATAATAATAATTTTCTGTAGTTTTTCTATTATTGTATTTATTTTATTTTGTATTCAAAATAATAATAGACAGAATACATGTATGTCAATTTTTAGCACTCCATCTTTGTTGTGGTTCGCGAAAAAAAAAATTGCTCAAGGAATCGAAAAATACTGAATAAATAAAGATCTTAAAGTCAACCGATTTAATTTATTAATGATTTCTGATTTTTTCACAGCAAGATCAATATCCCGAAGTGGCACTGCATCTATGACAATTTTTTCTATCATTATTTCAAATATGTTGAACATTATTTGTACTAAAAAGATAGTTTGGTTTTTGGCTCAAAACCGAAGCTACAACATCAGTTAAAATTTTGCAAATCAGAAATCATTAATGACTTAAAATTTAAATCCTAGGGCCAAAATGCTTTTATAAACCAAATTCTAGGAGTAGAGAAACTTTAGAACTCATTTTACACACAAAAGTAGTTTACAAAGTCACCATTTTTCGCGATCATCTCAAATTTGGAGAGCAAAAAAACGACATAACGCCGCCTATTTTTGGAATTGGAAGCTCAAATTTTGGGGATTGTCTAATTTTAACAGTCTACACCAGGAGAAAAGTTCAGAAAGATTGAAGTGGGTGGGTGACATGCCTTGGATGTTTTGACATGGAATTACCCAGTTCTTAGTCTTTCTTGATTACTCTGCTTGCTTCTACTTGTTGGTTCGTGTCAACTCCTTCTACCTCGGCCGCCATCTTCTCTGGTTGGACTTACTTCATGGCTTTATCTGGGGGTTGATTTTCTTTGTTAATTCTTCTTACTGGGCTGGACATTGTTCTTAATATACACTTAACAACACCACTTGGTGTTCCTTATAATAAAGCTTTATTCTTAAACCTTCCAATTTTGATATCGCCGCGGGGAGACCGACTCGGGAGCTGACAACTCTTCTACGATCCTTGAAAGCCGGGTCGAATCTGCTAACTACTAAAGTTATTTTCTCAGGTCCTTCCAGGGGTCAAGGTGAATGTCACTAACAGTTCATAATCAGCAAGTAACTTTCCATGGGACCCCGTCATTTTTAAATTAATGAGCCCTAACCAAACTCCTAACTACAGGTACGTTCATAGATTATAACTGCTCATGAATTATGTAACAGGCATATATATTTACCAACCACTCCGCACGAGTAGGTTGTGACTCAAGGTCAATTTTTGAGCGGAGGTTAACTCATTTTGTATTGAGTAAATATATATTATATATATATATATATATAAATATATATATAGTTTAGTATGCAAATTTATTTGAATCACGGTGGTAGGTATTATATATTAATGCGTTTGCTCCAAGTCTCTTTGGTCGGATCTTAGCCCCGAAGAGCATTAAGCGAAACTTTTAGTAGGTTTATCTGAATCATTAGATTTATCTTTATTATTTGCTCTACTTAGGTATTGAGCACTTTTTACTTATTAGCTTTAGTTTCCTGGCGATTTTGTAAGAATATATATGTTATATATATATATGTATATACATATAGATTGTTTTTTTCTTTTGGCCAAATATTGTACCAATAGATTATTTTTGGTTGGTACGATTATCTTGGTCTTTTCTTTTTTTCCCCCCAAATTTTTCTCCCCGGGTGATGTTTGGTAGTATATTTTTACAATCAAACTATTTGCTATTTTTTTCTCACCGCGAGGATTTACCAACAAGTTTGGTATATTATATATACTAGCAAATATATGCACCCTCCGGGTGCAAGTATTTTAGTTAAATAAAATATCATAGTAAATTAGAAAGGCTAATGAAACTGAATAAGAATGTAGATAAAAAGATTTTGAACAGAAGGGGTATGATTGAAAAATAGAACAACTTTGAAACTAACTCTTCCATCATTTTCCGTTACTCCCGTAAATTTTCCTAATTAAACTGTTTAGTTAAAATAGGAAGTAAATAATAATATTACAGTTATTTCTATTTGTTAAGGGATTTCTTTCAAGATTTATTGAAGAGATTTTTGCTTATATTCAATAAGATAAAACCAAACAATTAGAAATCAATAATACTAAGCATATATTTATTAAAATCATTTTTTTAAGATCAATATGCAAATTAGCACTGTAAACCTCTATTTTGTTGTATATATAAATACAATTGTGTGTTATTAGTATGTTGATATGGTCAACAATTAAGTAATGTAAAACAATTTTATTAATCATTGAGGTTTAAATAAAAATAAAATCATGGAGAATGTCATGTAAATAACAAAGGGAATTGTAACTTGTATACAAATATAGTTTCGGTTACAGACAGAAAAACACACAATCTCCATTATAATAAGATATATATATACCTGAAATTGCTAAATATATAGAACATTGTATAAGATAAGATTATAAGATTAAAGATTTTATGAGATAATCCAATGACATGTAGTAAATCCAACTAACCACCTAAATATTTGTCTCTTACACAAGTCTTATATAATAGTTTCTTTGCTTTCTCTTTTCTTCTGGCCTTGTACCATTCTCCTTGTTGCCTCGTTAGATAATCTTTCTTCTTTAATAACATAACTCCTCCCTCCTTCTCTATGTCTCTGCCTCTCTCTGTTCATTTGTCTGTCTGTCTGTCTATATCTATTATCCGTGTCTATCTATAACTTTTGACGATATCTCGCTTACACCAGTAATATCTCGCTAATACCCGTAATATCTCGCTCATACTCGCAATACTCGCTCACACCCGCAATATCTCGCATACCGCAATATCTCGCTCATACCCAATATCTCGCTCATACCCGCAATATCTCGCTCATATCTCGCTCATACCCGCAATATCTCGCTCATACTCGCAATATCTCGCTCATACTCGCAATATCTCGCTCATACCCGCAATATCTCGCTCATACTCGCAATATCTCGCTCATACCCGTAATATCTCGCTCATACTCGCAATATCTCGCTCATACTCGCAATATCTCGCTCATACGCAATATCTCGCTTGCATCCACAACTTCACACTCAATTATCAATGATTACGACAAGAAAGTTCCCGAGCTCAAAAAGAAGGTTCCGAGTTCGAGAAGGCTCCCGATTATGACAAGAAAGTTCCCGAGTCCGAAAAGAAGGTTCCCGAGTCCAACAAGAAGGTTCCCGAGTCCAACAAGAATGTTCCCGAGTCCAACAAGATTGTTCCCGAGATCGAGAATGCTCCTGATTGCCACAAGAAGGTTCCTGGGTTCAAGAATGCTTCCGAATCCGACAAGAAGTTTCCTGAGTTCGGGAACGCCCCCGAGTCCGACAAGAAATACCTGAAGAAGACCGGAGGGCACATCGACCGAAACGTTGTACAGATAACAATGAAGATGAGGACAATAGTCCGAAAAATCCAAATGATACCAATTGTTTTTTGTTTTTTTTATCTTTGTCCACGAAATTTCTTCACCTTTCTTCACTCTTTTACAACTCTACTCCTATCAAAGTTTTCTTTTCATTTTCCAAGTGTTTTAATTCCTTCAGCCTTTCTTCTCTCTCTCTCTCTCTCTCTCTCTCTCTCTCTCTTCTCTCATATATATATATATATATATATATCTTTTTCTCATAACGATATTTCACCTCTACTGTTATCCGAACACCTTGGACATTGCTATCTTTTATTTCCCATCTTCATCAACGAATCTTTTTTCCATCTTTCGTTTGCCTATCTATCTATCTATCTATATATATATCTCGCCAATACTATAACCACTACACCCCCAACTTTACCATTTATTATTTCCAATCTTTATCGACGGCATTTATTCTCCTTTCTTCTTTCTTTCTTCTCACTTTCTCTACCCTCCCTCTACAGAAGTTTTATTTTCATATTCAAGAACTCTCTCTCTCTCTCTCTCTCTCTCTCTCTCTCTCTGTGTCTCTAGCTATCTCTGTATCTATCTATCTATCTATCTCGCCAATACCGTTACCACTACACCTCCAACTTCACCATCTATCCCATCTTTGTCTACGATATTCCTTCTCTCTTTCTTCCCTATCTACGCAGCCAAAGTTTTATTTCTATTTTCCAAGCATTTTAATTCTCTATCTGTCTATCTATCTATCATCTATCTATCTCGCCAATACCGTTACCAGTACACCATAACTTCACTATCTATCATTTCTCATCTTTGTCTACAACATTCCTTCCTCTTCCTTCTCTTATCTATCTATCTATCTGTCTGTCTGTCTCGCCAATACCGTTACCACTACACCTATAACTTCACCATCTATCATTTCCCATCTTCGTCTTCTCTCTTTCTTCCCTCTCACCGCAGTCAAAGTTTTATTTCTATTTTCCAAGCGTTTTAATTCCTCCAGTCTCTCCTGCCCATCCTCCTTCTCTCTCTCTCTCTCCGTCTCTCTCCCCCTCTCCTCCCGCCTTTTCACCCTCCCCCCCGACTTAATCGATTGCGTCTCTGATGTTTTAATCCTCAGATCGATTCTCTGCGGAAAAATCGATCGGCTATTGAATCCCTGCGCTCAGCCTTGCAGGATAATAATTGGCTTTTTAATGAGTTATAACTACTTGCTAAATTTGCCGGCGTGCGCACGCCCGTGCGCAGGCGCAGATAAGACCGCGGAGGAAGCATCAAGCCCGACGCACGCCTCTTGTAACAACGAGAAAATTGAAATTAATATACGCGCATAAATATAGTCTCTCCGCTCTTCGCTGTAGACTTTAATGGGTAATAGCTAACTAGAAAAAACAAGTACTAACTAACTAACTAGTAATACCACTCCAATAGCTGCAATATAGTCATGTTTACCTCGCATGGCAACATCTTAAATGACTTTGCATGTCAACATCTATCTATATCTTATTATAATGGAGATTGTGTGTTTTTCTGTCTGTAACCGAAACTATATTACTACTCAAGTCACAATTCCCTTAATTATTTACGTCAAATTCTCCATGATTTCATTCTTTTAAACCTTCAGTTACTAATAAAAATTGTTTTCCATCATTAAGACTGTTGACCATATCTACGTACTAATAACATGCAATTGTATTAATATATACAACAAAATAGCGGTTTACAGTTTGAACGAGAAGGCTAATTTGCATATTGATATTTAAAATTTTATTTTAATAAATATGTGCTTGGTATTATTGATTTCTAATTGTTTGGTTTTATCTTAAGAAATATAAACAAAAATCTCGTGGATAAATCTTAAAAGAAATTTATTTACAAGAAGAAAACTGTAATATTATCCTTTACTTCCTATTTTAACTAAATAGTTAAATTAGGAAAAGTTACCAATGAAAGAGGGGAGTAATGGAAAATGATGGAATAGTTAGTTTCAAAGTTGTTCTATTTTTCAATCATACCCCCTCTGTTTCAAATATTTTTAGCTGTGTTCTTATTCAGTTTCATTAGCCTTTCTAATTTAATATGATATTTTATTATATTAAAACTTAAATACTTGCACCCGGAGGGTGCATATACTTGCTAGTATATATAAAGGGAAGTTGTGTGTATGTATGTCCGGAAGAAACTATGAAAATAAAACAATTATGAATCCAACTATTCTCCCTATGGATAAAATAGTAGGGCAGATTGTCAGATGAATAGGTCAATTGTGCAGATTAATTTACGATAAATTATTTGGGTTATTTCCTATAACTCCAACATAAACAAAGGGGAAGCACTCTTGACTGATAAATTATTTATGTATTGATCTACTGGGAAAAAGAAGACGGGGTTATAGTTAAGGGTTAGTTTAATGGGAAAATAAATAATTTATCAGTCAAGAGTGATTTCCCATCTGTTTATGTTGGAGTTATAGGAAATAACCATGATTTGTTTGTAGTGATTTTACAGCAGAATCATTGGTTATTTCCTATAACTCCAACATAAAAAAGGGGAACCACTCTGATTGATTGATAAATTATTTATTTATTTATTGAGTAAATATATATAACCACAAAAAATATACCATCTTCTCAGACTCGCTCTCTGTCCTACTATCATTAAAAAATAAAAAAAAACTGGATAGCCCTCTCATCATTAAGCTCCTGAATAGATTAGACTTGATGTCTAACTCTAAGGAGATTATTATATGCTAGATCTCAAGCCATATAGGAGTGAGGGGGAATGAAAGAGCAGACTCCGCTGCTAAATCGGCTCTAGATTTGATCCCCGACAATTTGAAGATACCATATACTAATTTGAAATCTAAAATTAATAGATTCCTTCATACAAAATGGCAACAACACTGGAATAACAACATCCACAATAAACTCTTCCTAATCAAACCCACTTAGGGAGGCTGGAGACCAACTTTAAGGAAGTCTAGAAAGGAACAAGTCATTGTGTCCCGATTACGCATTGGTCATACAAGACTAACGCACTCCTATATAATCAAACAAGAACAACAACCACAATGTGAAACATGTCAAACACCTTTGACAGTTAAACACTTAATTATGGCATGCAGGTTTCTTGCTCACATAAGAAACAGTTATTTTAAAGCAAACAATATGAAAGATCTGTTTGAAAATGTCAACATGGAGGATATTCTCTCCTTTTTGAGGCAAATAAAATTATACCATAGAATATAGATATGAAACAAATCAATACAATACAACATAATCCCCAATAATGCTAACACATTTTTAAAACCAATTACTAAAATGTATAAATATAAATACACGATATGTATAACTTCCTAAGCGTTAGGCAGGACATAACCCCATACGGGTTGATATGCCGTCAAAATAAATAAATAAATAAATTGTTTTTGTGCAAAATAATGAAGATTTGATTTATATTTGGGAAAGATATTCAAATTTAATGGCAAGCGTGTTATTTTATTTATCTTTTTTTTAAATGTTTTTTATTTTTTATTTTTCGCTTTTAAAATATGATATTGATTGATTGAATTAATCGCCTCATTTATATCTTATCTTTAAAAAATTGTAAATTATTGAATTAAATTTCTTACGATATTGTTATATATTTACGTGGGAATTTTTATGGGGCAACCAGCGAGGATCTCACTCGCATTAACTGATAATCGATCTGCGATACTAACTTTTAAAAAATGCCCCGTCAACCCAGGCGACACCTGGTAGCCACTTCTAGTCTTAGATTACTTTTAATCGTAACTTTTCAATGTTCTATGTCACTTTAAAAAATTCCAATTTCGTTATTCGTCTATAATCATGATTGCAAAAAGTTAAATGCAACAACAAAAATCAATTATCTTCCTGAAGAAGACCATATACGTGGTAGAAAGCGCTCGGGTAATATATATATAATATATATATATATATAAAATGTTGTTCTGGTTCCAACGGGAGAAAATTTAATATTTTATAAAAAAGAAGGTCTGCAAAATATATTATGTTCTCAGAAAATTAAAAAAAAAAAAATTTTATCTTACATATGCGACACGTGTTTCTGATCTGTTGTCTTCTTCAGGCATTGAGTTATTATTTTAGCAGAATATGTCCGATATTTGATAGGTTGTGTGTGTTTCTGCAACTTTTTCTATTATGATAGAAAAGTTGCAGAAACACACACAACCTATCAAATATCGGACATATTCTGCCAAAATAATAACTCAATGCCTGAAGAAGACAACAGATCAGAAACACGTGTCGCATATGTATATATATATTCACCAACCCCTCTGCATAAGCTGGATGTGAAACAAGGTCAATTTCTTAAGCGGAGTTTAACAGGTTAAAATTCAGAGTTTTTTCCTTCTCCTAAATTGGTTACTTAGCCACGGTTAAAGAGCCCAGTCTGCCTTGTTATTTGTCCATAAATGGAGGGAGAATTGAATCCCTACCTTTCCCAAGTGTATTAGCGTCATGTGAAAATGCAAACAGCCTCCTCCAGGAATTGAACTTGGGTCGACTAATTCATTTCCTACGACTCTAACCATTAGTCCAAGCGAATTGGGTAAAATATATGACATCTTCTCTACCACCTGGTTCCTGACCTCAGATCCGAAAAACAAAAATCTTGAACGTTTACGCTTTAAGACCATTAAGAAAAAATATTTCGAATATCTATCTATCTATCTATCGATCTATCTACACACACACAGACATATATATATATATATATATATATATATATAATATATATATAATTTTTCCAAACTGTACTTGTAAATGAAGGACGTCCAGAAATAGACATTAGACCAATTAGAATCACATACCCTGAGGACATTCATCTCATCATTAATGTATTTTTAGCAATCGCTGAATATATTCATCGTTATTGTATTTTTCACTTTCCACAGAAAGAGACTGATCATCACCTGGGATAGAGCATTTATAGGCAGTACAACACAAAGATAAAAAAAAATACCACGTTCTGCTCCGTATTGTTTTAAGTTTTCACGATCTATAGACAATATCTCAGTCTAAATAATGTTACAAGTGTTGATTGGCTGGTTGATTTAAGGGCGTATCAACACTTGTGGGCTATATAATGCTGTTGCAGTTTTTGTGATATAAGGCGTGCTGTAATCCACCACTTAAATCTATAGACTAAGCTAGGCCAAGTGGTTTAAACCCCATCTAATCAACAGTCCTAATACGTGGTTAGTTAATACGTGGTTAGTTAACTATTTAATCGCTGATATTGACAGCCATTCATTTGCCCGTTATTCGACATTGACGAACGGACCTACAACCAAAGGATCATACCCAACACTAAGTGACACCAAGGAACAACCAAAGGATCATTCCCAACATTAAGGAAGACCAAAGAACAACCAAAGGATGATACCCAACACTAAGAGATACCAAGGAGCAACCAAAGGATCATACCCAACATTAAAGGACACCAAGGACAAAACCAAAAGAATCATACCCAACACTGAGGGATACCAAGGAGCAACAAAAGGATCATTCCCAACATTAAGGGACACCAAGGAGCAACAAAAGGATCATTCCCAACATTAAAGGACACCAAGGAACAACCAAAGGATCATGCAACATTAAGACACCAAGGACAACCAAAGGATCATACCCAACATTAAAGGACACCAAGGAGCAACAAAAGGATCATACCCAACATTAAGGGACACCAAGGAACAACCAAAGGATCATACTCAACACCCACGGACGCCAAGAAGCAACCTATTGTATCCGAGATGTAGGAATAACAGAAATGATAATAAAAACAGGGAAATTGTTAACAATAACAATACTTGTTTTATTTATGCTTCACTGACAGGGAAATACAGTGGATGGGTTTGGATTAGAGTTCTAGCTTGATGTCCGATACAAGTGTGTCACCTGCTTGGTTCTGATCTGCTGTGCAGTCTTTTTTCCCCTCCCCTTTAGAGAGTCCGGTTCGAATCGTTAGGGGGAGATAACTCTCCCTAACACAACCAAAGGTTTCTTCACTAAGGATCGCGCTCTGCTTAACACAAGGGATCTCCGCTGGGGATTACTCTCGCTTGAAGCCTAAGGATGGACACTAAAATCGTAACAAATGCTAAACTGTCGGATACGCAGTTCAGTGTGGGCAGGTCACATCTCTCACCTATTTTCTCGTACTAAACGAAGGAAACACCGCAGTATCTCGTTGTAGACATGTTGGTTGATTGTCTGGCCCAGTGGCAAGTACTCGCAGTAGACGACGCTCCTCATATCGAAGAATGCGATCAACCTGGAACTTTTCTGACATACCTTGTACAATATATTTATTTACCAACCCCTACACACAAACAGGATGCGACACAAGGTCAATTTAAAATTGAATATATTTGTCGGATATACGTAGCGTTCAACCGTTATTATCCGATAAATATATTCAGTTATAACTTAGGAATTACATCAACTTGGTTAATGTAGATTGGGGTCCTGAGGAGATCATTTTTCGATTAAAACCATGGTAGACCCTTTATTTCCAATCTAACATTAATATTAATAGTATTATATATATATATATATATATATATAATATATATATATATATATATAAAGTACCAATTCAGAAAATAAATTAAAATTCCATATGGAAAAATTGATACACCAGATTAGAAGGTTCCCCATATATACTAGCAAATATATGCACCCTCCGGGTGCAAGTATTTAAGTTTTAATGTAATAAAATATTGTATTAAATTAGAAAGGCTAATGAAACTAAATAAGAATACAGATAAAAAGATTTGAAACAGAGGGAGTATAATAAAAAATGGAACAACTGAAACTTACTCTTCCATCACTCTCGTCTTTCATTGTTATTTTTTCTAATTTAAGTATTTATATATAAGAGGAAGTAAAGAATAAAATGACAGTTATTTTTTCTTGTTAATGGATTTCATTTAAGATTCATTGAAGAGTTTTTTTGCTTATATTCATTAAAATAAAACCAAACAGTTAGAAATCAATAATACTAAGCACATATTTATTAAATTCGATTTTTTAATATTAATATGCAAATTAGCCTTCCCGTTCACACTGTAAACCACTATTTTGTTGTATATATAAATATAATTGCATGCTGTCAGTATGGAGACATAGTTAACAGTATTAATAATGTAAGATAATTTTATTAATAATTGAGGTTTAAATAAAAATACAATCATGGAAAATGTGATGTCAATAACTTAGGGTATAGTGATATGAGTAGTAATATAGTTTCGGTTACAGACAGAAAAGCACACAATCTCCATTATAATGATATATATATATATATATATATACCAACCCCTCCTCACGAGCAGGATGCTCGGGTTGTCGAGTCCATTTCCTACGACTCTAACCATTTGACCACGCGCCTTGGAGGCCCTCCCATATATACCACTCAAAGAAAATCAATATTACTAGCATGCACCACAAACTAAAACAGAATCAAACGTATTAATCCTTCCCACAATGCACCACACAACAGCATATAAGAAAAACATACAAACAAAAATATTTACTTGGTTTAAAATTCACAGAGGAGAGAAACTGTCAGTTACTTAGTTAGATTTTGAATTATTAAATTTTAGAATTTTATTAGGTGTCAATTGTTATTAATGATGATGGTATGCTAAAAAGATAATGAAATAATTTTAGTCATATATATATATATATATTCTTCGATATGAGGAGCAGGTTGATCGCATATATATATTATATATATATATATATATATATATATGCAGAAGAAGAAATCTAATTCTTTTACTGGTCTGTTCACGATGCCAAAAGCAATATATTAGTAAGTCAAAAATGGTCATTTTACTTTGTAAGACAAACGATAACTGACACTGAATCAAATTTATGGAATACAACAAACTAAAACTTAATGCGATTACAACTTTAAAAGCTATGAAAACTTCACAGAAATATCTTTTTTTTAAATTAAATAAAATTCAACAAAACTTGGGGAAAAAAATCTATGAAATTTAACGTAAATTTTGCTGTATATTCGGAGGGATTTAAAAAAAAGATCAGAGGTAACTACTTATTGTACGAGGTACAAGATATAGTTACTTCGGATGAGGTGTGTGGCCTAATGGTTAAGAATTAATACATTTGATTCTGTTTTAGTTTGTGGTGCATGCTAGAAATATTGATTTTATTTGAGTGGTATATATGGGAGGGCCTTGGAGGCGCGTGGTCAAATGGTTAGAGTCATAGGAAATGGACTCGACAACCCGAGTTCAATTCCTGGACGAAGCTGTTGGCATTTCACATGGCACTAATTCCCCTGGAAAATGTATGAATCCAATTCTCTCTCCAGCTGAGGTCGGTCGTTGATTGGGTTTGTGGCAACCCTTGATGCACCAATTCTTTCCTATCGACTGTGCCAAAAAGTGTGGATGGTCAAACACAAGCCTTCACCACTATAAACAAATCACTGTGTGGGTGTTCATTGTATGTATGAACCCTCATGCGTCGAAAATCGACAAGAGAGTGCATAATATATATATATATATATATATATATATATATATTAGTGTAATAATAGTCTTGAGGTAAAGGGTGGATTTGAATCATAAGATAAAGGATGGATTTATGGATGCCTATATATCAGGCAGGTCTCCTGTTTAACGATTTTATTGGTGATCTTTTCAAGTTTTCTGGCCAACTTTTTTCATATTTGCAAGGAATTCGTGGATTAGTCCATTGAAGTTCATATCCTGAGTACTTTCGGAACTTCGAAGTGCCATCATCCACGAATTCCATCCAATTATAAAAAAAGTTGGCCAGAAAGCTTGAAATGATCGTAAATAAAATTGTTAAACAGGAGACCTGCCTTTTGTTTAATTCCACAAGTATAAATGAAAAAATGCTGCCCAATTACACACACACACACACACACACACACACACATATATATATATATATATTATTATTATTATTCATATTTTTGCTTGAAGGCAATTACAATGCATGTATCGCATAAAATTCGATACTTTATAGAAAATAAACTTGACCAGTGTAATCACGGCAAAGGATCGCTCGGTGTGTAGAACATCGTACAGACAGTTTCGACTTTATTAGGAAATCGTTAGTATACATCGCTGATGAGACTTAATAAAGTCGAAACAGTCTGTACGATGTTCTACACACCGAGCGATCCTTTGCCGGAATTAGACTAGTCAAGTTTATTTTCTTTAAAGTATCGAATTTTATGCGATACATGCATTGTAATTGCCTTCAAGCAAACATATAAATAATAATATATTCTTTATTCAACAATGCTTCGAAAAAACCAAACATCCAAAAATCTCATATATATATATATATATATATATATAATTTAATATACCAAGCGTGTTGGTAAATCCTTGCGGTGAGAAAAAAAACCAGCAAATAGTTTGATTGTAAAAATATACTACCAAACATCAACCGGGGAGAAAAAATTTTTTGAAAAAAAGAAAAGACCAAGATAATCGTACCAACAAAAAATAATCTTTTGGTATAGTATTTGGCCAAAAGAAAAAAACAATTTATATGTATATATATATGTATATAAGATATATATATATATATATATATATATTCATATAACCGCTAGGAGAATAGCTAGTAAGTAAAAAGTGCTCAATACCTAAGTAGAGCAAATAATAAAGATAAATCTAATGAGTCAGACGAACCTACTATTAGTTTCGCTTAATGCTCTTCAGGGCTAAGATCTGACTCAGATCTTAGCCCTGAAGAGCATTAAGCGAAACTAATAGTAGGTTCGTCTGATTCATTAGATTTATCTTTATACACACACACACACACACATATATATATATATATATATTTATATATTTATATATTATAACAATGAGAAAAGGTATTTGACAGCTTCTCCAAATGCCATGCAACTCCAGAGGAACAATGATAGTCAACATCTCAGAAACCTGACATTCTATCAACACTCGACATATCAAATCTGAAGAGAGATACGTGTGCATAGGATAACGATTTTTAGGGGTATATTCATTTTCCGTAAACCAAAACATACGCTGCGTAGGTCTCTTGGTTGCTTCGTCTGGTAAACAGGTACCCCCCCCCGCCCGCCTTTACTTAGGCGTGATTAGGCTCAATTGATTCGAACAAAAGCCGCAAGTCTTGCTGTAACAGCACCAAACGGCGAGTGCAGGACGTTTGGCACTCTCAAACTGTGTCGTAAACATCGCATGTTCGTAAACAAACAAGACATATATAACCCCACCCACCCCCCACCCCACCCCATCGCTACCTGTTTCTCCGACGACGACGAGGGTGTGCGTTCCGAGATCCCCTGTGAATGCCTGGGACTCCTTGATATAGGACCTGGCTCTTGATATAACTGTTAAACCTTTTCCCTTGGCGTAACGGTTATCGTTGTGGGAAGTGGATTTCTGCTACCCGAGTTCAAATCACACACACACACACACATATATATATATATATATATATATATATATATATATATGATACATTTTTATAAACACTGGTCTTCATCAGAGCACATATTTTTGTTGAATGAAAAAAGGAAAATTTAACGTTTTACACAAGAAATTCAAATTTAAATATATATATAAGTAAAGAAATAACAAAAGACTTAGAGATTTAGCGTTATAGTCTATTTCAGGGAGCTTAGACAAATAGTCTCACTCTCCCGACTCATAAGACACATTCGCATCTGATGAGTCGGGAGAGTTAGACAATTTGTCTAAGCTCCCTGAAATAGACTATAAAGCTAAATCTCTAAGTCTTTTGTTATTTCTTTACTTATACTAGCAAATATATGCACCCTCCGGGTGCAAGTATTTGAATTTTAATGTAATGAAATATGTTAAATTTGAAATACTTTTGAAACTAAATAAAAATCCAAATAAAATGATTTGAAACAGAGGGGGTATAATCGAAGAATAGAACAACTTTGAAACTAAGTCTTCCATCATTTTCCATCACTCCCTCCTTTTATTGCTGAATTTTCCTAATTTAACTATTTAGTTAAATTAGGAAGTAAAGAATAAAATTACTGTTATTTCTTTATATTAAAGGATTTCTTTTAAGATTTATCCCCGAGTTTTTTTGCTCATATTCATTAAGAAAAAACAAACAATTAGAAATCAATAATACCAAGCGCATATTTAATAAAATTAAACTTTTAATATCAATATGCAAATTAGCTTTCCTGTTCACACTGTAACCCGCTATTTTGTTGCATATATAAATACAATTGCATGTTATTAGAATGTAGATAAAGTCAAAAGTATTAATAAGGTATAACAATTTTATCAATAACTGAAGTTTAAATAAAAATAAATTCATGGTGAATGTGACGTCAATACCTAAGGGAATTGTGACTTGAGTAGTGATTTAGTTTCGGCTTCAGACAGACAAACACACTATCTCCATTATAATAAGATATTTGCTCTGTGACTCTAACATTAAGAGCTCACATTGAGCTCTCAAACTGCGACTTGTTTTTTTTAAATAAAACTCTTGTTTCGTAAGGAAGATTTCTACTCTGGACTTTTGGATTATATATATATATATATATACATAAAATATCCAATTGCTGCTTTAGCTTTTCCGTCGCCGTGGCATCAGTAAATAATCCAAAAGTGCTCAATATATTAAAAATATAGAGCAGTAATAATACTAATAAAATTATTGTTATTTTCCATCTAACAATAATATTATTAATATTATATATAATATATATAATATATATAATATATATATATATATATATATATTATTATTATTATTATTATTATTATTATTTCATTTCATTTGGTTATTTAAAAATAATAATAGTTTGAATAATGTACACATGGATAAACTCCTGACCGAAACACTTGTAAGTGATATTGATTAAAATATCCTGTTTTATCCATTCTTTACTTCATTTCCTTTCTTTCTTTTTTCAATATACCGTCGGATTCCCTTCCATTTTCATTTTACACACACACACAGACACACACACATATATCTATATGTATATATATAAAGCCATATCATAAACACATCGCTTGTGTATTTACTTCTCATACTGTCGTGTAGAAGAAGTCACTATAAGAGGAATACTAATCTACTTCTAAACAAAAATTAAAAATCTAAAGAAAGTCCGGTTGGTGTAGGGCTTACGATGCTCGCCTGTTAGCTTGACAGTCGGGTTTCAAATCACGCGCTCTTCCTATCTATAGCTCTGCTGATGAGGCCTAATAGGCCGAAATGTACGTACAGAGACTGATTTTTCTCGATTTTGTTTAGCCTTACATTTAAATAGGTATGCCGCCTAATTAATTAATTATTAATTAATTAACTTTCAAAATTAGGTACGACTTCAATTAAGCACATATTCTCCCAAAACCTGTCGGCTAAAAAAAAAGCCATATCATAAACACATCGCTTGTGTACTTACTTCTCATATATATATATATATATATATATATATATATTGTGTTGTGTGTGTGTGTGTGTGTGTGTGTGTTTGTGTGTGTGTGTGTGCATATGAGTGTATGTTTCTACTTGAATATTTACGTGTGCGTATTCTCGTCTTTCTGTTTATGCGTGTGTTTGTGTATGCTTTTGTTTTCATATGTGCCTGTGTACATAAAAAAGTTTCCTTGTGTATGCGCGTGTGATGCTGCTTCGTACTGATCTGGGAGCCTCTTCATAATGTATTTTTTTTTCTTTTTCTTTTCCGGTGCAGACATATCAAGTGTAAGCAGGTGTGCCAACGGTGAATTCGGGATAAGACTCTTCGATGGGAAATGTATTGCTTACCCGGATTTCTTCTTGCGTAACATTATACAATTTCCCAGTTCGTGGAGCCAAGAATATATATATTACAGTACCCTTTCAGTTATCCGCGGTGAATCCAGACCAGACATAAGCATTTATCAAGTTCTACGCAATATTAACCCTGAGAGAGAGAGAGAGAGAGAGAGAGAGAGAGAGGAGAGAGAGAGAGAGAGAGAGAGAGAGAGTGTGTGTGTGTGTGTAAGAAAAGAAAAAGTGATTGTAAGAAAGAAAGAATCGTTGAAGTATTTACTGTGCATCCCACGTATGCGGGTCAGGCACAAGGCCCTATTAACCGAACATACCAACCACACACATACAACTTAACGACAAATCCAGTTCCCCAACACATATAAACAAAAAAACAATTAAACAGACACACACACATACACATATTTAGTTAACCAATCCCCACAATCTAATTTTCTAGACTGACACCTGTGGTACCACCATTCCACCATTCTGACACTCCCCATCTAGATAGAAGAAAATCCACTAACCAAATCTATTTCATCCATTCAGCATTATCCTTCCTTCATTTTTCATTTGAACATATATATATATATAAGTAAAGAAATAACAAAAGACTTAGAGATTTAGCTTTATAGTCTCTTTCAGGGAGCTTAGACATTTGAAATAGACTATAATGCTAAATCTCTATGTCTTTTGTTATTTCTTTACTTATATATTTGCTCTGTGACTTTAACATTAAGAGCACACATTGAGCTCTCAAACTGCGACAGGTTTTTAAAAAAATAAAACTCCTGTGTCGCAAGGAAGATTTCTTCTCTGGACTTTTGGATTATATATATATATATATATATATATATATATATATATATATATATGAAAAGTAGTACGTATACTTTACGGTGAATGTGGGTAGAAGTGCCTCTCGGAAGATTAAACAATTGTTTGGGCTGACACCATATTCATGGCTTCGGCTCCAAAATAGAACACACAGATAAAGATGGCGGCCAAAACCAAGGATCTACGCTCCTATTCCACACGGTCGGTCTCTAAATTTGGACTTTCATTGGCGAGAAAGTGACGGCAACACACTAAAGTAATCGACATTGTCACGTAAGTAATTTTTCAACGTCAAAACTAATATAATAATATCATAACGTTTCTAACGGCCAGGAATTCAGGCGGAGAGTTTTGGGAATAAAATAACCGGAGAAGAAAGAATATGTGCACTTATTAGATCATTCAGAACCAAATAACAAAACACACGCGCGCGCGCGCACACACACACACACACACTCTCTCTCTCACAAAAAAAGCAGACACTATCAGTTGTGTTAAAAAAAAATTGTACAAGCATATACAGTCTCTATTTAGGAAGCGCGTGGTGTAATGGTTAAAATCATATGATATGGACTCGTCGCCCCGAGTTCAAATCCTGGATGTGTGTGAATTGCATTTCACTTAGCGCTAATACCCTTGGGAAAGGTATTTATAAGAAAAACAATAAGTCTTGTTGATTAACTTATTTAAACAAGAAATGACAGCCCCTCCCCCCCCAAAAAAAAATGCCCAACGGCGATGCCCTGAAAAAGATGGCGGCCGAGTTAGCAGAAACTGGTAAGCTGAGAGTAACAAGAAAGAACCCTTATCCGTCTCTACTGTGTCTGTCTGTCTGTCAGTCAGGTTCCGGGTTCGATATCGGTCCCCCACTAACTCAGCAGACGAGATGCACAGCTTGGGTAATCTGATAAGTATGGTAAATCATATAGGAGCTGATGGTAGATATAGTGATCCATCTCTGCAAAATAATTTCCCTGGTGAAAAGGGGATAGACTCATATGCTCTTCGGTTGATACTGAAAACAAGTCACCCTGAAAACTTTATTTACTAACTCGGAGTGTTATGGAACCATTTAAGAGCCTATATTCTTTGTCTGGGAAGCGTGTGGTGTAATGGTTAAAGTCATGGGAAATGGACTCGTCGCTCCGAGTTCAAATCCTGGATGTGTGTGAATTGCATTTTACTTAGCGCTAATACCCTTGGGAAAGGTATGAATTTCTACTCTCCCTCCAGCTATGGATAAATAGTAGGGCAGACTGGGCT
>CM042151.1:1293583-1313583 GCA_023376005.1 Doryteuthis pealeii
AACAAGAGAGAAGGATCGCTAAAATAATCCTGGTCTTGAGCTAGTTGAAAGGGGGATAGACTTCTCGTGATTGGTGATACAACTTTTAGGCCACCCGACGACTTTATTAATTATATATATATATATATATTATATATATATATTAAGAAATAAAAAAAAACCAAAGTGTTTAATTTATCGACTCTTAAAGTTTCGGTTTCTTTAAACCTTCATCAGGATGTATTATGGGGTGAAGAAATTGATGGATTTTTATAGTTGACAATTTCTTCACCCCATAATCTATCCTGATGAAGGTTTAAAGAAACCGAAACGTTTAAGCGTCGATAAATAAATTCATCTTTTTTTGGAACACTTGTTTTTTTTTTTCAAAATTTCTTAATATTGTCGGATTTATTTCCATATTTACTCCCATATATTATATATATATTAATATATATTATATTATATATATATACGAGTGTCGTTCAAAAGTTCTTACACCAGATAAAATATGTGAGACAAATCTAAAAATGGACAAAATAGAGGTCGCTGCAGTTATAATGTATCTTGGTGAGGCTTAGAACTTTTTAAACGACCCTTGTAGTTCAGAATTACAAACAAACATGGAGAAATTAATCAACATTTCGGCATTAAACAACCCATCGGTAGTTGATATGCCGTTAAGCAAATAAACTGAACCGAACTGCCAACTCCGACAAATGCACGAACTCCAGTTGAAGTGTGCACGCATGCGTGTGTTTGTTTCTTTTGGCGCGCAAAAATGCAGGCCAAGAGGTCGTGTGCAATTGGGTCACACACGATCCATAACTGCCTCAAACTACCGAAATTTGCATTCAGACTGGCGTCGATGGATATTGAGATACGCCCGTGTAAATAGATCTGCAGTTTTGAAATTAGACACCTTGCTGCTGCTCGCTGCTGCCTGCTGCTGCTGGCCTTGTAACTACCTGCGCATTCCTTCATCTCAGCCCCCGTTTTTTCTTTTCTCTTTCTTTTTTTTTCTCTTTCTTTCTTTTTCTCTTTTCTTCTTTTTTCTTTCTTTCTTTCTTTTCTTTCTTTCTTTCTTTCTTTTTTTTTCTTTCTTTCTTTCTTTCTTTTTCTTTTCTTTCTTTCTTCTTTCTTCTTCTTCTTTCTTTTCTCTTTTTTCTTGTTGTTGTTGTTGTTCTTCTTCTTCTCTTTTTCTTCTTCTCCCCAATTCCTCCTCCTCCTCCCCTTCTTCTTCTTCTCTTTTCTTTTTCTTTCTTTCTCCCCAATTCCTCCTCATCCCCCTCCCTTCTTCTTCTTCTCCTCTTTCTTATCTTTGTTGTTGTTGTTTTGTTGTTCTTCTTCTTTCATTTCTTTTTCTTCTTTCCCCAATTCTCCTCCTTCTTCTTCTTCTTCTTCTTCTTTCCTTCTTATTTTGTTGTTGTTTTTCTTCTTTCATTTTCTTTTTCTTCTCCTCCCCTCCTCCTTCTTCTTCTTCTCTATTTTCTTTCTTGTCTTTCTTTAATTTCCTTTTTTATTCTTCTCCATCGTCCCTCCTCATTCTTCTTTTTTCTTTTTTTCTTCTTCTTCTTCGTTCCTTCATGTCTTTCTTCTATCTTTTTTTCTTCTTCTCCACCTCACTCTCCGTTTCTTTTCTTCTTTATTATTTCTTCTTCTTCTTCTCTATTCTCTTTCTGGTCTTTTCTTTCATTTCTTTTTTCTTCTTCTTCTCCACCGTTCCCTCATCCTTCTCCTCTTCTTTCCTTTTATTCTCTTCTTTTTATCTTATCTTCTTTCATTTTCTTTTTCTTCTTTTCACCAATTCCTCCTCCTTCTTCTTCTTTTTCTTCTTCTTTTTCTTGTCTTTCCTTCATTTCCTTTTTTCTTCTTCTTCTCCACCCTTCTTCTTCTTCTTCTTCGTTCCCTTTCCATGTCTTTTTTTCTATCCTTTTTTTCTCTTCTTCTGCACCATCACCCCGTTTCTTTCTTTTTCTTTCTTCTTCTTCTTCTTCTTCTTCCCTGTTTCCCTTCCTTGTCTTTGTTGTTGTTGTTGCTTTTGCTGCTCTGCTGCTGCTGTTGTTGTTGTTGTTGTTGTTTCTCTTCTTCTTCTTCTTCTTCTTTTCTTCTCTATTCTCTTTCTTGTCTTTCTTTCATTTCCTTTTTTCTTCTTTCTTCTTCTTCTTCTTCTTCTCTAATTCTCTTTTTGTCTTTTTTCATTTCCTTTCTTTCTTCTTCTTCTTCTTTCTTCTCATTCTCTTTCTTGATCTTCTTTCATTTCCTTTTTTTCTTCTTCTTCTTCTTCTTCTTCTCTCTATTCTCTTTCTTGTCTTTCTTTTCATTTCCTTTTTTCTTCTTCTTCTTCTTCTTTTTTCTCTATTCTCTTTCTTGTCTTCTTTCATTTCCTTTTTTTCTTCTTCTTCTTCTTCTTCTTTTTCTCTTTCTTGTCTTTTTCATTTCCTTTTTTCTTCTTCTTCTTCTTCTTCTTCTCTATTCTCTTTCTTGTCTTTCTTTTCATTTCCTTTTTTTTTCTCTTCTTCTCCACCGTTCCCCTCCTTCTCCCTCTTCTTTCCTTTTCTTCTTCTTCTTCTTCTTTCGGTGTACAGTTCTGTCTACAATGCATCATGGGATACATGAATACTGGTGTGTGTGTGTGTGTGTGTTGGGGGGGAGGGGCTAAGACAGCGGTCGGGGAAAGGTGCAAACGGGTAGTTAACACGGAAAACAGGAGACAGGTCTCAACGTTCTCGTATAAATTGTACAGGCTATGAGTCTGTCGAGAGGTCGATACGTGAATACTTGCTTACTTGTGTATATTTGACGCACTTAAAAAGTACATTAAAGTCTCTTGGATTCATCTTTAGTGTATGTTCACGCTCGTGTATGTGTGTGCTTCAGCGGATGCGTGCGTGTGCGTGCGTATGTGATACTTAACACAGTGCGATACTCCGAGCGCAACGCTTCCTGCGGGTTGTACGCCTTTGCGCATGCGTGCGAAACTAGCGCACGTGCGCATGCGTTTAGTGCAAATGTAACTTTACGGATCATGGCCGACCTGAAGAAAAGAAAAGAAAAGAAAAAAATAAGAAAAAAATAAGAAGAATTACCGATGATCACTCCGAAACTAAGGCCTCTTGCATTCATCGCGTTACTGACAGTTTCACGGGATATTGTCAATCACCAGACGCGTAATGTGATTCATTTCAAAAAAAGAAAAGTCGAAATTGTCTTTCTATTTATATGTTGTACTGAAGGTGCAATACCTGTCACTCCAGTATCGATAGATTTTGGGGGTGCGTACGGTGCTTGCAAAATATAATGTACTTAATGACCCGATATTTAAAAAAAAATGTTGTATTTTTTCAATCTGAACCAAAAAGATGTTTATCAATTTGTCGATATCTGCATTAGTGGACGACTTCGATAGACGTATATATATATATATATATATATATATATATATTATATAATATTATTATTATTATTAAAGAAATGGATACAATAGAAACCTACTCGAGTTTCACCATAAGGATCTTCAGGGTTAAATCCACTGAATTAATCGAGGTACCGATTAATTGCAGCCGATTACACGTGTGTTCATTGAATAAGATGTTACGTAACAGGTGATACTGACCCACACATTTTTTTATCATCTCATCCTTATTGTCAGGGCAAAGTATCAAGCTTCTTGTTAAGGCCGAATGGATGAAACCTTTTTTTTATCTTCTCAATCCATCTGTATTCGTGGTTTCCGATTACAGTGTGTGTGTGTGTGTGTGTGTGTGTGTGTGTGAGTGAGTGTATGTGTAAGCAGAAGCCGAATGAACACTTACCAAATAAAGAGACAAATATACTAATGGTCAAAAGCAGATTAAAAACTGACAGCCAAGAGAATAGACATTCGATGTGTTAAGAACACTTCAAACATCTGTTTGGAAATCCTCCTAAAATCACGGACGAACATACTCAAGAAGTTCTTAATCATCCCTACGTAATAAAAAAAGACAAACGCCAATGTGCAGCAACCCAAGAAATCTCAGATAGGACTAATAGCTGACACCCAAGAGGATAGACATCTGATGTGGAAAGAACTCTTCAAACTTCTGCTTGGAAATCCTCCTAAAATCACAGATAAACATATTCAAGAAATCATTAATAGCCAAGTAAATAACGATCTAGGATATTTAGGGAGGATGAATTTGGCGAATTTCTTAAAACAATCAAAACCGGTTTGTAAAAAAGAACTTAATTGTAAAGAAAAAAATTACTTGTAAAAAGTAAATTGTACGACATATATTTTCGATTTGCAATGCAGTGTATGAAGAAAATAAAATAGAGAAATGGACGAAAGTCTGCATTCTCCCGTCTCCGAAAAAGAAACGGATTCACTAAGAACAACAGAGTTATAAACAAAAATTGGGTCTTCTTATAACATAACATCATAAAAAATACCGTTTTTTGTTTTTGTTTTTATTTATTTATTTTTTTATTCGACATATCCCCAATTCCTATGATGAACTTTTAGAAGTTTTATATATATATAAAGTCACCAATACAAATTTCGCCTTACCAATGGTTTCAGATGTTTATCCGTCACCAGAAACGTTGACTTTTTGAAAAAAATTGGACAGTTTTTTTAACTCATGCCTCGTGTGAACGTGATCCGTTATTCGTTCTTGCTTTTGCTTTCTTCATTCACCGGCGTTCCTATTTGTCGTCATTGAGTCTCGTGTTTTATGATGATTTTGTTGTTTTTTTTATTTTGTGTTCGTTTACATATATGTGTGAATTCCTAAATTATGGCGGTCTGAGGTTTTGGTTAGTCCAATTCCATATCAAAATCTTTTTTCGGTGTGGGCATGCTCTAAATATTTCCATTTTATTATTAAGAAAATCGTGTTCTCAGCTTAATCCTTGTAGAATACGCAATTTTTCAGTGGTGCACAATGAGCATTTTTTTATCCATTTTCGTATGGTTTCGATTGGTCTAGTATTTTCTATTCTATGTTAAATCGTTTTTCCTGTTTTATATATATATATTTAGCTTTTAATATATATATATATATATAATAAATAAGTAATCCACAGACACGTGTTTCAAGGTATCACCTTTCATCAGTGTGGCTATACCGTAACAGCTACCTCTGGCCGGGTTCGAGACCCGAATGAACTTTCGTTCGCCAAACCTTTTAACCCGTACGGCCAGAGGCAGCTGTCAAATATAGGAGAATAAATAATCGCTACATTTCTAAGCGGAAATGAAATTCACTAGAGTCCTCAAACGTTTATGTAAACAAACGCGAGGGTTAGCTATACGCCGTAACGGTGAATTTGCAATTAAGTCCCTATTCAGAGAACTCAACCATTAGTCAATGGGAGTATATATATAATAAATAAGTAATCCACAGACACGTGTTCAAGGTATCACCTTTCATCAGTGTGGCTATACGTAACAGCTACCTCTGGCCGGGTTATATATATATATATATATATATATATTTAGTAAATGAAGAAAAACTCTAAACTTGCTTCATTACAATAATTTATTTCAACCGTATTAATACGGCATCTTCAGGTAATCACAAGAACATGACTCTTAAGAGTCATGTTCTTGTGATTACCTGAAGATGCCGTATTAATACGGTTGAAATAAATTATTGTAATGAAGCAAGTTTAGAGTTTTTCTTCATTTACTAAATATCTTGCTCTGTCCTTCTACTCACTGGTATTAGGTACATTGAGCTCTCCTTATGGTCTACCTGCATCAGCTTGGTTAAACCACACATGGAAAGACCCTAACTACGAAAAAAAAAAAAATATATATTATATATATATATATATATATATATGGTGGACTCTCCTATCGAGAACGATAGATGAGGGTCAGCAGTGAGTAATTTGATTCCTCCCATGTTGTGCATGCTGTCAAGAAGACATTTTATGTTTCCTCGAGTGTGACAGCAGCCCAGCCCTGCTGCGAGCCATGAAACCACACTGACAAACGAAATGATCCAAGACAGGAGTTAAATGTTTTTCTTTTAAAGTTAGGCGGAGCCGATCTCTATGCTTCAGTCTATTTTGTTCAAAGCTCTTTAGTTTAGCGAAACAGGTCTTACGCCATTCCTTCCGATCCGATCCTAGATCTTCCCAAGCACTTAGGTCAATATCGAGGCGTTTCAAATTGTCCTTCAATTTGTCCTTGTAGCGTAAGAGAGGACGTCCAATGGAACGCTTAGCATTTGGTAGTTGCCCGTATAAAATCTTCTTTGGAAGCCTGTTCTCATTCATACGGACAACGTGACCAGCCCACCTAAGTTGAATCTTGGCTAGTAGGGTTTCGATGCCAGCAATATCACATCTTTTTAAAATTGTGCTATTTTTTACTTTGTCATCCCATTTTATACCGCAAATGACACGAAGACAACGCATGTTAAATGCGACAAGTTGGTTTATGTGCTTGCGGTAAAATGTTCATACACACACACACACACACACACACACACATATATATATATATATTATATATATATATATATATATATATATATGAGAGAGAGAGAGAGAGACAAATAGATAGATAGATATACAAAGTGTGTCAAAAAAGTATCGAGATTTTGTAACTTATTATTGATTTTGTAACTGATTACAATGTGTTTACCGTTTTAAAACGATTTTCAGCTCTGTTTAATTGCTTGAAAATTATTGGTATTTGAGAGGATTACTTGAAACCATATAATTGTATTAAATAGAAACAATTACTGATGGCTTGTACATTATTAGTATATGATAGGAAGAGTTAAATGAACATACACAATTGTTTGCAAATTGTTACATAGCACAGATAAAATCAATTGAAACAATATAATACATTCCTACCTCCTCAAAAAAGAAGCAGCCCCATATTGCATACCATGCCAAAAACCCTACACAATCAAACACATTTTAACAGAATGTAGCAACCTAAAACAAATACGAAAAAAATACTACCAAACAACAAATCTAAAACAGATATTCTACTAAATAAACCCAGAAAAACTACTTGGATACATAAAAGAAGCACACATCTACAACAAAATCTAAAAATCTTCCAAAAAAAATTGAAAACACAAAAGTATATGTTAAAAAAAAATCATCTAAAAGTTTCATTCACAAAAAATGTCAAAAAAAAAACCTTTAGAAAATTAAATATTATCACCAATTCATTTCAAAAACGTAGTTGGCATTAAATGACCCATTGAGGTTGATATGCCGTACAACAAGAACAAATCAAAATCACTAATAGTAACGTAAACCTGTGATAGCGTAACGGTTATAATTGTACGAAATGAAACAAAATTGATAAAATTAACATAATTTTTAGACCAAGAAAATTCCTACATTTCTAGTAGTAAGTTTCCGATCAAAAAACATCCCTATCATTCATGACCCCTCGGAAGTTCCTCCGCACAGCATGCAGCATCCGCACAGAGCTGGTCTATGTAGGTTTTTGTTGGACGACCTGCACTATTGTGTACAGTGCTCAGGTGCACCACAACTCATCAAAGCCTCATGTCTAATACACAGAATAATGTATTAGTGACAAGAACATGAACAGCATACAGTAATAATATACATGTATGTGTGTGTGTGTGTGTGTGTGTGTGTGTGTGTAAAGGGGTATCAGGTACAGTGTTGGTGGACTACAGGAAGCATTGAGGCTTTGAAAGATGCAGTGTTTCGGCAGCCCACAACAGACGCGGGCAGCTTATTCCATGCCTCGGTAATTCTGAGCGTGAAAAAATGTTTCCGAAAGTCATGTGAGCAATGCTGTTTTCTGACTTTGTAGGCATGGCCACGTGTGTGAGAAACATGGAGATCAAAAAGGTGCTCAAGGTTGCTGTTGTTAAGATATATACATATATATATTTACCAACTCCTCCACACGAGCAGGATGCGACACAAGGTCAATTTCTTAAGCGGAGTTTAACAGATTTGAATTCAGAGTTTTCCTTCTCCTAGACCGGTTGCCTAACCAAGGTTAAAGAGCCCAGACTGCCCTACTATTTAACCATAGCTGGAGGGAGAGTAGGATACATACCTTTCCCAAGGGTATTAGCGCTATGTGAAATGCAATTACCACGTCCAGGATTTGAACTCGGGGCGACGAGTCCAATTCCCATGACTTTAACCATTATACCACGCACTTCCTTGCATATATATATATGTATGTATGTATGTATCTCCCTTATTGACCATGTTTTCTGATGTTTTCCAAATTGATAGCCGTAAGGAACTTCTATTTCCTTCTTGATCTTGCCCTTGTTATAACAGAAATAGAAGGACGTCACTTATGAGTTCATCCTTACTTCTACATCAGTGCCCGGCATATCTTGTTCGTATTACTCGGGTGGTTTGTGGGATAGGGGACAGGGAACAGGTGGGCGTATAGCCGTTTTCTGGTGGGATGTTGCTTCCACAATTTGTTCAGGATTGCACGCAGCATCCTTGTGCAGCTCCCATCCACCCTATTTTCCAAGCGCTTCGTCAAGGTCCAAATGGTGCAGCCATACAGTAGCACTGCTACCACAACAGCCTGGAAGAATTGTCGCTTCAACTTGTCGGCGAGGTCTGACTTCCATATAACTAATAATCTGTTTATAGCGGACTATGACTTCCCTATTCGTGTATTAACATCGCTTTCTGTGGATGAGATATTACTACCTAGGTAGGTGAATTGTTCTACTGGCTTAAGAGGCTTACCGTCGAGCGTGATGTCGCCTTTCTTATAGATTATACCTCAATGGGATGCCTCTAATATTATATTTGTATATTACATCATTCGATACCGGTCCTCGCCAACTCAGCGTATGAGTAGCACAGGGATATGTGCGGTAAAGTAATGAGCTGATGGTAGGTGTGGCACCCCACCTCAGATGCTAAAAAAACAATCTCCTTGGTCTAGCGTTATTGAAAAGGGGATAGACTCCCTCACTGTCTAGCTGATATCGACTTTAGGCCGCCCCGACGACTTTACTTACTTATATGTATATACAGCATACATTTTTCTAAAAAAAAAAATCCGACGATTAATACCTTTATACTCTTTAAATGTACTAGCAACAGAAAACACACTCCGGGCGTCGTAAAAGTTAACTTTTGAAAGACATTGCCTGAGTGGGTGGGAGTTAAAAATTCAATGTCAGAGGGTTTTATCATAAGTAAGCAAAATCCTCATATTTATTAAAGAGGTAAAAAAACAACAAAAAAAACCCAAAAAAAACAATTTGAAATGAAAACTGAGCCCCGTCCCTCTCAAATAAAATGTTGTGTGCATGTAATAATCAAACAATTATTTTGAATATTTTCCACATCAATTTTACACAAAATCGTTGGTATTTATTTATTTGTAAACTTTTTAGTTAACTTCTTGTTACTGTGAAAAAAAAATGGACGAGAGTAAAAAAACAACTTTTAAAATTGCTTACTCAAATTTTTGGTGTATATAGCATAAGAATATTGTGACGTAAGCTGTAACGTAGAACTATGACGTAATCTTTGTTACAGACAGAAACACAATCTCCATTATTAATAGATGGTATCTGTAATAGATACGTTACACATTCTAAACGTCCTCACTTGTACCAATCACGTCACAATTTTCAAAAAGAAAAGGCCGGCAAAACGGCTATGCTCCTACCGTAGACGCTGGCAGCAGCTCTCGCACGTGTCACTTGTTTACACTGCAAAATCAATACCAAAACATTCCTGTCGTATTTTTTTTTTTTTTTTTTTTGTCTGTGAACCAACTCTGGGCCTATTACTTGCCCCTTTTGCAATAGGGAACCAGTTACAGTTAAAATTTCGTTGGCAAAGGGTTAAAATCCAAGTTCACCTCCCGCTCCCCCAAAGTGAACAGCTACAAGTTCGCTGAAGGACCAAAGCCCAGTAAATTCAGAATAACCGTTATTTCTAATTTCTACTTGACCGTAACTAGCAAATATATGCGCCCTCCGGGTGCAAGTATTCAAGGTTTGATGTAATAAAAAGTTATATTAAATTAGAAAGATTAATGAAACTAAATAAGAATGCAGATAAAAAGATCTGAAACAGAGGGGGGTATTATCGAAAAATAGAACAACTGAAACTTACTCGATCATCACTCCCGTCTTTCATTGCTAAATTTTCCTAATTTAACAATTTAGTTCAAATAGGATGTAAAGAATAAAATAACAGTTATTTCTTTTTGTTAATGGATTTCTTTTAAGATTTATCCTCATGATTTTTGTTCTTATTTATTAAGATAAAACCAAACAATTAGAAATCAATAATACTAAGCAGGTTTTATTGAAATAATTTTTTTCATATCAATATGCAAATCAGCCTTCCCGTTCAAAATGTAAACCGCTATTTTGTTGTATATATAAATACAATTGCATGTTATCAGTATGTAGATATGTTCAACATATCTAACACCGGTTTCGACCGGGGGTCCAGTGAGCTTCGGCCGTTGGATCTTACAAGTTACTAGTGTCGATCCCAGGGGGCTATCTCCCCCCAGGCAACACTTGCCCCCTTGACTTAAAGGGGCAGGGCTGGTTTTATTGCCAAGCGCCTGAGTGGGAATACCGAAGGGATCGACGCATTTTTCTTCTTTCCCACCCATGAGCTTCGGCTTGTGGGTGGGCCCACATTAAACCGAGGCCTTGTGCCCAGCCCATACAAGTGGGGTATGAGGCAAATACCTCTAACTCCGGTTTTGACCGGGGGTCCGGTGGCTTCGGCCCTGGACAGTGCAAGCTAACATCGTTGGTCCCAGGGGGCATCCCCCCAGGCAACACATGCCCCTCGATTTAAAGGGGCAGGGCAGGGCTGGGTTTATTGTCCAGTGCCTGAGCCACCTCCTTGTGGTGTAATGTCGACGGGATCAACGCATTTTTGTACCCGCCACCCAAGAGTTTGGCTGGTCCCACATTAATAGGGTCTTGTGCCTAACCCGTACACGTGGGGTACGTGGTAAATATTCCAGTATTTAGATATGGGCAACAGTATTAATAAAGTAAAAAATTTTTTTATTAATAATTGAGATTTAAAAAATTGATAATCATGGAGAATGTGATTTAAATAACTAAGGGACTTGAGTGGTAATATAGTTTCGGTTACAGAGAGAAAAACCTCACAATCGCCATTATATTAAGATGTAAAATTGTAGTTATTTTTGTTGTTTTTTTTAGAAGGCATTACTTTCGGAGCGTTATGTTGCCTATTGTGAAATTTCTTGTCGCCTTTTATCAGCATATACGTTAATGCACATATATATATGCAAGTTAATTGTGCAAAACAGCTTCTGTTATTGTTTGATCGATATGTGCGATTATAGTAATCGTTTTAGTACTTAACTGTAGCCTCATCTGACAACATGGATAGAAGGTCATACTATATAAAAAAAATTTAAAAAACAAGTAATAAGACTTATATTTTTCAGGTTGGCAACTTTTATCGAAAAAAAAACCATCTGACCTTTGAACTAGTATTGAAACTAGTACAAATGGCAAATTATAGTGAGATTTTTACTAGAACAATGTACTTGTTTGTTTGTTTGTTTCTTTGTTTAGTTGGTTGGCTGGTTGGTTGGTTGGTTGGTTGGTTGGTTGTTGGATGGTTTGTTTTGCAGCACATCAACTTTTCTTGGGTTATTTCATACCGAATAAGTGAGTGGTGCAATCGTTGTTTTTCTTCTTTTGTTGTGAGACATAATTATAACATATACTAGCCGTTTCACCCCAACGAGCAACACTTCTCAAGGCCAGGGTGGATATGAGGGAAATTATGCTCAAGGTGTAACTCTACATTCTTCTTCTTCTTCTTCTTCTTCTTCTTCTTCTTCTTCTTCTTCTTCTTCTATTCCCTTTCTCGTTTTTATTTCTTCTTCTTCTTCTTCTCTGTTAACATCCTTTTCTTTTTGTTGTTGTTGTTGTTCTTCTTCTTTCTTTCTTTTTCTTTTTTCCTTCTTTTTTTCTTTTTCTTTTTTCCTTCTTCTTCTTTTTTCCTTCTTCTTCTTCTTCTTCTTCTTCTTCTCGACCTTCTTCTTCTTCTCGGCCTCCTCCTTCTTCTTCTTCTTCTTCTTCTTTCTTTCTTTCTTTCTTTCTTTCTTTCTTTCTTTCTTTTTCTTTCTTCTTCTTTCTTTTTCTTTTTTCTTTCTTTCTTTTTCTTTTTCTTTCTTTCTTTCTTTCTTTTTCTTTTTTCCTTCTTCTTCTTTCTTCTTCTTTTTTCCTTCTTCTTCTTGGCCTCTCCTTCTTCTTCTTCTTTCTTTCTTTCTTTTTCTTTTTTCTTTCTTCTTCTTCTTCTCGGCCTCCTCTTCTTCTTCTTCTTTCTTCTTCTTCTTTTTTCCTTCTTCTTCTCGGCCTCCTTCTTTTCTTCTTCTTCTTTCTTTCTTTTCTTCTTTTTTCCTTCTTCTCTTCTTTCTTCTTCTTTCTTCTTCTTTTTTTTTCCTTCTTTTTCCTTCTCCTCCTCTTCTTCTTCTTTCCTTTTCTTCTTTTTCCTTCTCCTCCCCTTCTTCTTCTTCTTCTTCTTCTTCTTCTTTCCTTTTTCCTTCTTCTTTCTTCTTCCTCCTTCTCGTCCTTCCTTCTTCTTTTCCTTTTCTTTTCTTCTTTTTTCCTTCTCCTTCTTCTTCTCGTCCTCCTCCTTCTTCTTTCTTTTCTTTTCTTTCTTCTTTTTTTCTTCTCCTTTCTTCTTCTTCCTCCTCTTCTTCTCTTTCTTCTTCTTCCTCCTCCTCCTTCTTCTTCTTCTTCTCTTCTTCTCGTCCTCCTCCTCCTCCTTCTTCTTCTTCTTCTTTCCTTTTCTTTATCTACTTTCAAATTCTTAATCATATACTTATTTATTCTTCCTCCCGTTTTTTACCCACACCTTCCTCTTCCTTTTACTTTCGTAAAAAAAAACTTTCTTTAAAAAACACTTTTCTTTTTCTTCATTTAAATTCTTTCTACTTCTTTTTCTTTATTGTATAGCATTGTATCTTATTTTTTTCTTCTATCTTATCTTATTTTTCAACTCTTTATTTCTCTTTCTGCAGTTTTTAACCTTTTTTTCCCCATTTCTTTAGCGGGTTGGGATTAACGTATTGCTACAGGAGTGGCGGGGTGGCTGATATCACACTCAGACTACCTTTAAGCTTGACCGATCGACCGACCGACCTGTTCGCAAATCTCTCACACCGATAATCCGTTATCCGCCATTATCCAGATAAGCAACGATTGCTTCTCACCATCCCCAATATTTAAGCCTGACTGAAGCTGCTGCCTGGCTATTATCCATCATACCGTAAATCATCCACGATAAAAAAAAATAAAATAACAGTTTGCAGGCATTCGAATCATACACCAATACACACACAAGTTTTAATAAATTCACGCTATCATGAATTCAGAAATTGAAAAATTTACAAGCAAAAATGATTCTAAGCGCAAACAATACGATCTAAGTGCGAATGCATCGTTTTTCAAATGAAAATTTAAATACAGTGTCTGCTCGATAGACATCTCCACAGGTGGGGCATGGTTCGGGACTAGCGGTGAGGGTTTCGAACCACGGGTAGTACCCAAATATCTAAGTGTACTTATATTTATATGAGTATAGATAAGAGGATATGAAAACAACACAATATATATATATATATATATATATATATATATATATATATATATATGAAAGAAAATATTTTAAAAATGTAACAAACACAGGATGTTACGATCAGGAAACAATTTTTAGTGTCAATACTTAAGTATTTCGGTATTTTATACCATCTTCAGGACACTGTTAGATGAGGAACAAAATGAAATATGTTAAGTGTATAGTGGTTGTGTGAATCTTTCCTGAAGATGGTATAAAATACCGAAATACTTACGTATTGACACTAAAAATTGTTTCCTGATCGTAACATCCTGTGTTTGTTATATTTTAAAAATATTTTCTTTTCATATTGTCGGATTAAATTCCTCATCGTATTTCCATATATATATATATATATAAATATATATATATATATATATATGAGTAGTGGCTTACCGGTGGGTACGAGTACGATTGTTGGGAGCGCACAAGATCCAGGGGTTAAGACCGTGAAAAAACAAATACAAAGTGCTCAATACAATGTAGAGCAAAATTTAATTTTAAGAAATGGATATAAAGTAACCTACTCGAGTTTCATCATCTGAATCATCAGGGCTACATCCGCTGAATTAATCGAGTTTTCGATTAATATCAGTTGGTACCATGTATGTCTGTTGAAACGAGTGTTATCGTTATCTATAACAGACATACGTGGTACCAACTGATATTAATCGAAAACTCGATTAATTCAGCGGATGTAACCCTGACGATTCAGATGATGAAACTCGAGTAGGTTGATTTATATCCATTTCTTAAATATATATTTTTTTCTCCCCACTTACTTGAAACAAACATTCTTCTGAAAGAATATGCATTCACGCTCACACACACACACACACACACACACACACACACAACATTGAGGTTTGTTTCGATGTCGTTTATCGTAAAATATATACACACACGCGCGCAACTACACACACACAAAACACCCAAAAATGCACAATGTCATGTGTATTTTTGAGATGAGACTTGATGTGAAAAGATTTTATATCATATTCATAGCTAATATTGAACAATATTTCGATTTATAAAAATCATCTTCAGAGCTTACTCCGGACTTATCGAGAGCGCAGACGAAAAAAATATGAATTCAAAACGAAAACATTGATGTTGCAAAGAAGTTATGCGGTAGTTTCAAATATAAGCACATCCACCACGTGTTTCTCGGTCAGCAACAGTCATGTATATGTTATTGTAACAGTTTTTGAAAAGAGAAGACATATTTCAAAATCAACAATATATTATATTTATGAGATGAGACATGATATGAAATTTTGATATTTTTGGACCGTTGGCTTCCATCTTTATTGTGTACTGGAAGCGACTACCCGGCGTTACCCGGGTAGAGGAGAGAGAGAAAAAAGAAAATGGTATAATGGTTAGCAAGCTAGTCTTACAGATTCGTTTATGCTGAATAGTGAGTTTAATCCTCGCTGGATGCCCCATATGTTCCCTCTCCAGCTATGGGTAAAATAGTTAGGTAGACTGGGCTCTTTAACCTTGGGTAGGTAACCAGTCTAGGAGAAGGTAAATACTGAATTTGAAAAAACCTGAGGTCAGTTGTTGATTGGGTTTGTGGCATTCCTTGTGCACCAATTCTTTCCTATCGACTGTGCCAAAAAGTGCGGATAGTCCAACACAAAGCCTTCACCACTTCCGGTTTCGACCGGGGGTCCATTGAGCTTCGGCCTTACAAGTTAAGCTCGTTGATCCCAGGGGGACATCCCTCCAGGCAACACCTGCCCCCTCGATTTAAAGGGACAGGGCTGGGTTTATTGCCCAGTGCCTGAGGCTCCCCCTTGAGGGAGAATGCCGACGGGATCAACGCATTTTTGTGCCTACCACCCATGAACTTTGGCTTGTGGGTGGGCCCACATAAAAATGTCCTTGTGTCAAGCCCTCATAAATGGGATGAGAGGCAAATATACCACTATAAACAAAACACTGTGTAGGTGGTTCATTGGATGAACCCTCATGTGTCGAAATTGACGAGAGAGTCCATTTTTCCTCAGTTGATATAAGGCGTATAATGCCCCTATCTTGTCGATCATTGAGGCTTAGATTAATCCCCAACAACTCACAAACCTTTCATTTCTGATTTTAATGCATATACAAAGGAAAATCAATAAGAATACATTTGTATTATATATAACCACATTCTGTCAGTAAACCTTGCATTAATTCGATATCCCTGACAATCCCTTGGTTTTCAATATATATGTATATATATATATATATATATATATATGGCGGCACGTGGGCTAGTGGTTAGAGTCGTGGAAAATGGACTCGCCGATACCCATGCTGAGCACAGAAATATAGGGAGATCGTTGGTATAGACTGCTGATGAGACCAAATTAGGTCGAAACAGCTGTACAGTGTTCCTCACGTCGCATACGGTTTTCGCCGAATTTGCTTGTCATGATTATTCCAATTATATAAATAAAATTTCTCTCTATAAAATAAATGTTCCTATATATATATATATATATATATATATATATATAATCCAAAAGTCCAGAGAAGAAATCTTCCTTACGGCACAAGAGTTTCATCTAAAAAAACTGACGCTGTTTGAGAGCTCAATGTGTGCTCTTAATGATAGAGTCACAGAGCAAATATATAAGTAAAGAAAATAACAAAGGACTTAGAGATTTAGCATTATAGTCTATTTCAGGGAGCTTAGACAAAGTGTCTAACTCTCCCGACTCATCAGATGCGAATGATGAATTCTTTATTACTTTAAGGGAATTTGAAAACAGAAAACAAAAAATCTGTTTTTAAATGCCTTTAAAGTAATAAAGAATTCATCATTCGCATCTGATGAGTCGGGAGAGTTAGACACTTTGTCTAAGCTCCCTGAAATAGACTATAACGCTAAATCTCTAAGTCTTTTGTTATTTCTCTACTTATATATATATTTGTTCCACTATCTATTTCTGAAGAAACTTATTAGTTTTATATAGGTATATTTATGCACACACATTGTAGCGTCAATATTGCTCAACTACAATCGAATTACTTGAATTGCTTTTTTTTTTTTAATTTGTCTATTTTATTTTTCCAAGTGCAATTTTTTCAAAAATGTTATTTCTCATGTGCCTCTGGTTATAATTCGATGAGAAATGTAAAAACATGAATGCTTATCCATGCGTAAAAGAATATTAATCAATGAAATAAGTTTGATATCACCGTTTCTCGGAATGTATGTGACTCGGAATTATTATCACCGTCGTGTGTCCTGCAGAATTTGTCCGCTTGAAAGAGATAGAGGAAAAGGCATATATATATATATTATATATATATTAATATATATATATATATATATATAATATATATATATATATATATATATATATATATATGCGATTTTTTTTCGATTGTTGGCCAAGGCCTCCGAACCGTAGCCTTAAATTGGCGAATTAATTTCTATCGTCATTTTACGGCTACAGTGAAGGTTCGGTTTACGGCATATGGTTCGGCGTGGATTTCGCGTTGTCCTCATTGTTGGCAAAAATAGGGATTCTCTTATTTTTCAACAAAATTAATATTATATATATATAATATATATATATATATATATATATATATAATCTTTATATCTTCTGATTATAATGGAGATTGTGTGTTTGTCTGTCTGTAACCGAAACTATATTACTACTACTCAATTCACAGTTCCCTTAGATATTTACATCGCATTCTCCATGATTTTATTTTTATCTAAACCTCAATGAATAATAAAATTGTTTTACATTATTAAGACTGTTGACCATATCTACATACTAATAATACGTAATTGTATTTATATATACAACAAAATACTGGTTTACAGTGTGAATGGGAAGGCTAATTTGCATATTGATCTTAAAAAATTGATTTTAATAAATATATGCTTAGTATTATTGATTTCTAATTGTTTGGTTTTATCTTATTGAATATGAGCAAAAATCTCTTCAATAAATCTTAAAATAAATCCCTTAACAAGAAGAAAAACTGTAATATTATTCTTTACTTCCTATTTTAACTAAACAGTTTAATTAGGAAAATTTACCAATGAAAGACGGGAGTAATGGAAAATGATGGAAGAGTTAGTTTCAAAGTTGTTCTATTTTTCAATCATACCCCCTCTGTTCAAAATCTTTTTATCTACATTCTTATTCAGTTTCATTAGCCTTTCTAATTTAATATGATATTTTATTATAAAATTTAACTAAAATACTTGCACCCGGAGGGTGCATATATTTGCTAGTATAATTAATTCTTAAAATTACATACCCTCTTAAATTTACGGTCCGTCTAAAATTATTAATGAAGGAAAAATAACACTGTACCTTTCATAGTTTAAATATTTTATTGTATTCTATTTTATCTGTTTAAATTCTAAAATTATTAAATATAGAAAAAATAGTATATAGTCTTTGGGGTGGCCTAAAGTCAGTCTCAGCCCCACAGCCAGGGAGTCTATCCCCTTTTCACTAACGATAGACCAAGGATATTGTTTTCATGTCTGAGGTGGAGCGTCACACTTACTATCAGCTCCTTCCTTTACCGCACAGATCCTTGTGCTACTCATACGCTGTGTTGGCGAGGGCCGGTATCGAACTAGGAACCATGTGGTTTTTAGCCGGCCCTCATTCATCTATTCAAATCTGAATAAATAACCTATACATGTTTTTTTTTTAATTAAAGAATAGTCTTTTTTATTTTACAACTGAAAAAGTTGTTTAAAATCTTCCAGTTGGCCGTTTTTATTTTAAATTCAAATATAACTTAAGTTACATATAAACCGGAAATGAAACAGACAACATTCGCTACAATAAACAATTTGAATCATTTCTTAATAGAACTTCACAAAGGTAAGAAATCTATTTAATTATATTCAGTTTTGATTTGTAAGTTTTCAATTTTTTAAAATCTTTTCCTATATTTTTTATATATATATTAATTATATTAATCTAAAGCTTCAAAAAGTCCGGTAAAAATTTAAAAAAAGATTTTCCATAAACGATTTCTCTTAAAATTTGTTCACTCATATATATATATATATATATATATATATATATGAAAGTTAAAACGGTTATGAATACGACAATATTTGTAGAAAGTTTGTAGAAAAAGCAAGATGTTAAAAGTTTTACCGACAGAAATCTGTTTCGACCATATAAAGAGGTCTTTATCAAAGTAACATTGTAAACGGAAAAACGAAATAAATATATCCTTAAACACGAGGCACAGAACGCTCTCGACCAGTACCGGAATTTTCAAAAGATTTTTAAAAATGCGTATTTTATGTTAAAAATAAATCAAATTTTAATTTAAAAAATTATCAGCATTTTTATCATTAAAAAAGCTCAAAAGAGTTTGCAGTGTATATACTGCACAAAGAAAAAGAAAAAAACAAAAAAAAAACAAACCCTTCTTAAATAAGAGAAACTTTGAAACCAGTCAACATGTCCTTAAAAGGCCTATAATTTCCAGCCAATCCTCCTTCCACCATTCCCCTCACATTCCTGTGAGCCCCCCCCTCCAACAAATTCTTACTGCTACTGTTTGCTTAAACGCAGCCTGTGAGTACCGCCTACTACTAATTCCTACTGCTAGTGCTTGTTTTAAAAGACTACAGAAACAGCCCAAGAGTTCCACACCTGAAGATGGCACAAAGTCGTGCAAAAAGCGCTCGTGAAAAAACCTATAGTGGATTGCGATACCAATTCCACTCGGATAAGAGAAATATGGCTAGTCAGTTAGAAAGGATCGAACAAAAACTCATCCGACAAGAATTGTCCGTAGAGTTTAATAAAGCACACACACACACCACACACACGCATATATAATATAATAATATATATATTATTGAAAAAATTTGAGATGAAACAAGGAAATCAAGTGCTCAACCACAAATTTTTAGGAGCTTTATTTATTTATTTGTTTGAATTTTTTAAATATAATTGTTTTCCATAGGCAACTACCCAGGTTTCAGGCTATTTTTGCCATCATCAGGTTCTAATAATTCTTCTGGTGTTTATGCGAAAGACATATATATATATATTATATTATATTATATATATATATAATGTTGTTCTGGTTCCAACGGGAGAAAATTCAATATTTTATAAAAAAAAAGGAAGGTCGCAAAATGTATTTTGTTCTCAGAAAAAAATGTTTAATTCTTCTTGTTTTAACATATGCACACGGTGTTTCAGATCTTCTGGTATATTCTTCAGGCTTTGATTGATAATATGAAAATATATATATATATATAATATATATATATATATATATATATATATATATATATATATATATATATATGTATATATATATATATATAGAGAGAGAGAGAGAGAGAGAAAGAGGTCTATTCCATAATATTTTCCTCTGCATAACCTGAG
>CM042151.1:1322759-1330259 GCA_023376005.1 Doryteuthis pealeii
TGAGCGAGGAGGATTGGAATCGCGCGTCCGTAGTAAAGAAAAAAAAACTGTATCTTTCAAAAAAGCCAAAGCAGAACGGCAGAACGTCTACAAGTGCGTGCAGATTTTGTGATTCTTGAGAATAATCTTGGAGCGATGTAAAATCCGGGTCTTTGTTTAATCGTGTTGAAAATTGAGATGGTGCTAGATTCTACGATTTCTCTTTCTTTTTTGTCGTGTATCCTAACTAAAATTTTTGGATTCTTTAAAATCAAACAGATGTTTAGTTTCTAAAATGCGTTTTGTAAGTGATACATGTGTATATATATATATATATATATATATATATATATATATATATATAATATATATGTGTGTGTGTGTGTGTGTGTGTGTGTGTGTGTGGTTTTTGGATGTACGCGAGGTTTTCGTGCGAGCTAATGTTAACTGCAATGTATGACCATTATATCAGATTTGCCGATCTTCGTTTAACTTAATGGAATTTACAGTCATATAGAAAAGAAAAAGGCTTCCATTTTTCAGGGGAAAAAAAGGCTATTTTGAATATGGCTAATTTATGATTAAGCAGAGAGAGAGAGAGAGAGAGAGAGAGAGAGAGAGAGAGAAGAGAGAGAGAGAGAGAGAGTAAAAAATAGCGAGGAGGATTGGAAATCGCGCGTCCGTATTAAAGAAGAAAAAAAAATTGTATCTTTCAAAAAAGCCAGAGCAGAACGGCAGAACGTCTACAAGTGCGCGCAGATTTTCAGCGGCAAAATCACAACTGATTGTTCAGACAGCGCCGAGACGGAGAAGAAAATAAACAAGGGATGACATCAAAGACTTATATATCTTCCTGTTCTCCTCTCTCGACTACGGCCGCGCCCAATACACGCCATTTTTTTTGTTTGTTTTTTTGTTTTTTTTGTTTTTGCCTACACACAATGCCGAGTCAAGATACCGGGACGATCACAAGCTGGTCACAAATAAACATCTTGTGTGTGGGGCATAAACTGCTCATGTTTCATTCAATTTTACGTATAGTTATATTTTTACACACACACACTATATATATATATATATATATATAATATATATATATATATACGCGAATAGATATGTGTGGGTATATAATGCACACACACACACATATATATATATATATGTATACGAATATTTACTTATTGTATCTGTATGAATCACACACACACACACACATATATAAAGTAAGTAAGTCATCGGGGCGGCCTAATGTCAGTATCAGCCAGACAGCGAGGGAGTCTATCCCCTTTTCACTAGCGCTAGACCAAGGAGATTGTTTTTGCATCTGAGGTGGAGCACCACACCTCCCATCAACTCCTTACTTTACTCATAACGCTGAGTTGGCGGGGACCGGTATCGAACTAGGAACCTTGTGGTTTCTAGCCGAACGCTCTACCGACTGAGCTAACCCGGCCCTATGTATATATATATGCATATATATATATATATATATAATATCGCTCTATCACACACACACACACACATATATATATCTAAATATATATATTAATTATATATATCTAATTATACTCACTTGTATAGAAACTAATCTTTTTACATATTAGTTTCATGCTCTATGAACTTCTAGCCCAGTATAGAAAAAGGAAAACTCTGATTCTTCATATTATATATATATATATATATATATATATATATATATATATATATTGTAAAAAGTAAATGAGCCCTCATGGAAAATAAAATAAATCATACGTATCACAATACGAACTTGGTCGGAAAAAAGACAAACACAAATAATGAAGAAAAAAAAGATGAGAAAATTTTTTTTTTAAAATGATGAATACAGCATAACACACACACACACACACACACACACTCACACACACACACACACACTTACTTAGGTTAGACAGGCGGTTGCAGAGGCCCCCTCCAATCAATCGGAGGGTCACGTCAAGCCCTTGCACCTAATATATTGATAGACATCATGGTCAAGTCACATTTAAAACCCGCCCTGTCTGCTGTAGCGTTAGAATGTACCGACTGCACCTCTGCAGAGGGGTAAGACTCCCCCAATGGGGCCACCTGTTGGCCGTGGGTGGCGACCCGTGATGCTTAAGGAGAGAATCCAGGTGGTTCAGCAGTCCATGACTTGCAATACTCCACCTTCGCCCTTTCTTGAGCTAGACAGCGGCTGGAGAGCCCCCTCCGATCAATCGACTGGTTACGTCAAGCCCTAGCACCTATATGATTGCCCCAAACCTATTGCTCTTATGTCAATCCCAAACCTTTTTATCATATGTGTGCTAGAAGGCGGTGGCTGAGAGTCTACATGTCCTGGGAATGACGTTAAACTCTATCTGATGATGAGGTTCCAGTTCGTGAGGTTTGGAGAATGTGGAGTACTCCTTCATTACCTTTGCTCCCTGGTCCACTCTGACCCGGAGTGGTTGAACATGTTAGGGTCCCATCTATGGGTTAAATAGAAAAAATATGTTTTAAAAAAAATTTTGAGCAACCATTAAAAATGAATTTATTTCAAAACTTTATCGGCATTAAATGACCCACTGAGGTTGATTTCTTAAGCAGAGTTCAACAGGTTCGAATTCAGAGTTTTCCTTCTCCTAGACCGGTTGCCTGTCGTACTATTTATCCATAGCTGGAGGGAGAGTATGATTCATACCTTTCCCTAGGGTATTAGCGCTAAGTGAAATGCAATTACCACATCCAGAATTTGAACACGGGACGACGAGTCCATTTCCCATGACTTTAACCCTAATACCACGCGCTTCACAGAGTGAGCATATATATATATATATATATATATATTATATATATATATATATATATATATTTTCCGCTGTCGTTTATCGCAAAAGATTTACACACAAACACACAACCACACACCTAAAAAATGCACAATGTTTCCTTTCGATACACACACGTACACCGTCCCATACTCACGCCATAAAATAGAATTTTTGACGTCATATTTCAAACCGTCCCCTTTTTCAAACCTCAAAAATTTTTAAACAGATGAATAACAAGGACTACCACTCGCTTTTCTCGTTATTCTGTGATAAATAATTTCTTATCACATTCCATATACCAACAAATGCCCTGAAGATGATCTAATTCATAGATCGAAACACTGCAGCGTATTTTGTACCATAACCCCTAGAAAAACCAAATATCCAAATCATAACGGTCTATCTCAACGTTCTATTTTCAGCGTTCTAAATTTTTAAAAAATTCGGTTTTCGAATATTTTAAAAAATCTCTTGTTTTTTCCCAACGAATTTTTTCATTCAAAAAATAAATGTTCACTCTGATGAAGGTCGATTCTTCTATGTGTGCGAAATATTTTCACACACATAAACTGACCGAAACACATGTGTAAGTGATATCGATTAATGTGATATCGATTAAATTCATTTTATCCATCTACATTTCTTTTCTTTACTCGTTTTTCCTCATATATATATATATGTATGTGTGTGTGCGCGTGTGTCATATTTTTAATCTTGATAAATTGATACAATATAATTTCCTAATATCGGTTTAATATGATAATATGCGCAACATTATTAATTTCCAACAGCGTATGTTATTGTTATGTGCAAATGCAAATATGGTACGTGATTCCGCATCTAATGTGCAGCATGTAATGTGCACCTAATTTGTGCATATATGTGGCTATATAATCATACGCATATGTCATGGATAAAATAGCCCCCCTCTCTTTCTGTCTCTATGCCTCTCTCTCTCTCTATGCCTCTCTCTCTCACGTAAGCACACACTAATATATATATATATATATATATATATATATATATATATATATATGTCTCGGTGATTAGATGTGTATTTTTGTGTGCTTAATGGCATCGTTTGTAGCCGGAGGTCTCCGAAGTTCACATCGACAGTTCTTGCTAATTGCTTGTCCAACCCAATTTGTGTGCAAGTCCTGTCCGCCATACTGGACTGTCTACCTTCATTTGAACGGCCATTATTTAACAAACAAACAAACAAGCAAAATCGACAGCAGACACACAGACAAACACAGCTATAAATGGAAGAAAAGAAAAGACGAAAAACACTGGCACCACAAAAATAAGAAAGAAAATAATGAGAATAATAATAATAGTAATAAAACAAAAAAAAAGCAATTGATAAAATCGAAGGAAAAAATTTTGGTTCGAAAACATACGAAAATATTTTTCAGAAAAAAGAAAAGAGAAAAGAAAAGAAAAGAGGCTAAACAACAGAGAACTATAGAAAATATAAAACGGTATTCACAGGTAATTCTCGGCAAATAGTTTTAGAAAATGTCCATTTTTTTTCTCTCTCCTCCATTCGATTTTCTTTCTGTTTGTGGTCTGACCAATTGCATGAATGTTTCATAAGATTTATTATTATTACTAGCAAATATATGCACCCTCCGGGCGCAAGTATTTAAGTTTTAATGTAATAAAATATTGTATTAAATTAGAAAGGCTAATGAAACTAAATAAGAATACAGATAAAAAGATTTGAAACAGAGGGAGTATAATAAAAGATTTGAAACAGAGGGAGTATAATAAAAATGGAACAACTGAAACTTACTCTTCCATCACTCTCGTCTTTCATTGTTATTTTTTCTAATTTAAGTATTTAGTTATAAGAGGAAGTAAAGAATAAAATGACAGTTATTTTATCTTGTTAATGGATTTCATTTAAGATTCATTGAAGAGATTTTTGCTTATATTCATTAAAATAAAACCAAACAGTTAGAAATCAATAATACTAAGCACATATTTATTAAATTGATTTTTTAATATTAATATGCAAATTAGCCTCCCGTTCACACTGTAAACCGCTATTTTGTTGTATATATAAATATAATTGCATGTTGTCAGTATGTAGACATAGTTAACAGTATTAATAATGTAAGACAATTTTATTAATAATTGAGGTTTAGATAAAAATAAAATCATGAAGAATGTGATGTCAATAACTAAGAGAATTGTGACTTGAGTAGGAATATAGTTTCGGTTACAGACAGAAAAACACACAATCTCCATTATAATAAGATTACTAGCAGTGGCTACCCGGCGTCGCCTGGGTAGAGAATGATTTTTTTTAAAGTTAGTCCCGCAGATCCATCATTACTGAATCATGAGTTGAATCCTCCTTAAATGCCCCATTTAAATCCCCATGTAAAAAAAATAGACCTTGCTTTGATCCAGCTACTCTGAAAAGGGAAACAGCACCCCACTAGGGAGCAGCTGTATGATCACCTACCCCCTATCTCACAGATCATCCGAGTGAGACGGACTAGACATGCAGGACACTGCTGGAGAAGCAAGGACGAACTCATAAGCGATGTTCTCCTGTGGAAGCCAACACATGGACATGCTAGTGTGGGACGCCCAGCAGGGACCTACATTGACCAGCTATGTAAAGATGCTGGCTGCAGCGAGGAAGAACTCCCAGGTGCAATGAATGATAGGGAAGGCTGGCGAGAGATTGTCATGGATATCCGTGCTGCCTGCACGACATGATGATGATGATGATTTAAAATATTAAATGAAAAAGAAAATCCATGCTATTATCATTTGAATTCTATTTATTAATTATCCTCACGAATATAAATTAAATCTCTATTATTTTTGCTCAAAAACCAAGCCCTGGTGATATTTAATATATATATATATATATATATATATATATATATATATATATATATATTTACTTTGTCGTTAACTGTTTTATTCTCGAAGTTTCCTCCGGACATACACATAAACACAACTGCCCTTATATATGTATAGATTATTATTTTTCTCTAGTGAGTTTTTCACAACCGGCTAAGCTGGTGGTTCACTGGAAGCTGAGTGACAGCAAGTCTCCTTGGGTCTCCAGGCCTCTTCTGAGTATTCTAGCTGATCTTACCAATAATGTTGTTTGGATGGTCTCGCTTCTTCCTCTGATTTCCAATTCACCCAAATTATTTTCCAGAGCTTTGGGGACCGTTACAAGGGCACCAATTACAATTGACATGACCTTCACCTTCATGTTCCACAGTTTTCTCATTTGTCTGGCAAAGTCCAGGTATTTGTCTAACTTTTGTTTTTCAACCTGTGATCTGCTGGAACTGCAAAATCTACCAGTTGACAAGTTCTTTCTTTTGTTTTAAATCAATACTAGGTCTGGTCTCCTGGATGTGATAAGGTAATCCGCCTTTATCTCAAAGTCCCCGAGATTTTTATCCGTTTCATTCCCAGGAACAGATTCTGGTTTATGCATATACAATTTTGTTGTATGGTCAACATTTTTTTTTTTTGCATAATTCCAAGTGGATCACCTTACCAACCCAGTCGTACCTAGCTTTATATTCTTGTTGTGCTAGTTTTCTACATTCGCTTAATAAGTATAGAACAGGCTCATCGAAGCTTAGATACAGTGACCTAGCCGGAATCGGTGTTTTTAATGTGGTTGGTTGGTTGGTTGGTTGGTTGGCTGGATGTTTTGTTTTACGGCATATCAACCTCAGTGGGTCATTTAATACCGATAAAGTTTCGAAATAAAGTCATTCTTAATGGATACTCAATTTTTTTTATAAATACATTTTTCTATTTAATCCATAGATGGGACCCTAACAGGTACTACCACTCCGGGTCAGAGTGGACCAGGGGGCAATGGTGGTGAAGGGGTGCTTCACATTCCACAAACCTCCAGAACTGGGACCTCACCATCAGATAGAATTTAGCTTCATTCCCAGGACATGTAGACCCTCAGCCACCGCCTTCTAGTACCCATATGATAAAAAGGGTTGGGGCTTACCATAAGGGCAATATGGTTGGGGCAATCATATAGGTGCTAGGGCTTGATGGGAACAGCCGATTGATCAGATGGGGTCTCTCCGATCGCCGTCTAGCTCAAGAAAGGGCCAAAGTGGAGTATTGCAATTCATTGACTACTCAACCACCTGGATTCTCTCCTTAATCATCAAGGGTCGCCACCCACGGCCAACAGGTGGTCCCGTTGGGGGATTGTTACCCCTCTGCAGAGTTGCAGTCGGTGCATTCTAACGTCCCAGCAGACAGGGCGGGTTTTAAATGTACCATGAGGTATATCAATATATTAGGTAGGTACCCTTAAATAATTATCGAAGAAACTAGAGAGGACCGGAATAGTTGATAACATTCCCAGAAGGTGGCGTGGTATGACGGGAAGTTGGAGAATAAAATAACCTTTTTAAGTGAATATCGACTTAGATAACGCAATGACATACCGACATAGATATAATATCAAAAGGCAAATATTTCATAATTATTATAAATTAATTATATCAATTAAATAATTACAAATAATATTTCATAATTGAAATTCATTAAAATTATATATATATATATATATATATAATATATATATATAATGAGAATATGTATGTGTGCGTGTATGTTTGATGCTTTGTAAATGTGAGTATATGTAGGTCTGGTTGCATTTGTAAATTTATACGCATACACACACATACACTCA
>CM042151.1:1332759-1347759 GCA_023376005.1 Doryteuthis pealeii
TATTCTTTACTTCCTATTTTAACTAAACAGTTTAATTAGGAAAATTTACCAATGAAAGACGGGAGTAACGGAAAATGATGGAAGAGTTAGTTTCAAAGTTGTTCTATTTTTCAATCATACCCCCTTTGTTCAAAATCTTTTTATCTACATTCTTATTCAGTTTCATTAACCTTTCTAATTTAATATGATATTTTATTATAAAATTTAACTAAAATACTGCACCCGGAGAGTGCATATATTTGCTAGTTTAAATAAAGTTCGTTAGATTTAAGATAGGAGGTGGAGAACTTTCCATACCCGTTTGGGATTATGATTGACATGATGATGATCCCAAACTGACCTTCCGGTAGAGGCGCGCGATTGTGCGCCGTGAGAATAAGTTTTGGTTTAGTTTAGAATGTAAAGTAAGACTATCAACTATCTATACTCTGTCTGTCTTTCTCTCTATTGTATACCCGAGTATGTTTGTGTTATCAGCACCATCATGTATGGAAGTGAAACCTGAACCTTATACTCCCTCCAAGAGCGGTGGCTAAATAACTTCTACCTTCGCTGCCTTAGACGTTTACTGGGCATCACCTGGAGGGACAGGATCACTAACACAGCAGTTCTAGAGAGAGCTCAACTCCCCAGCTTGTGCTTTCTACGTTCCATTCATCAAGCGTTTTAGAATACAAGGTGTGTAAAAAAGGTACCAAGTTTAAAGCTGTATTTACCAAAATAGAAATGAAGAATGAAAAGAACGTCATTTTTTTTCAGAATACAAGGTGTGTCAAAAAGTACAAAAACTACAAAACTCTCGATTCTTTTCTGACACACCTAGTTCCAGCTAGATCACCGAAGTTAAGTGGTGGTGAGCCTGTTCAGTTCTTAGATGAGTGACCATTTAAATAACAGCGGGTTCTGTAAGTAAACTGACATCAAAAAATGATTTGATTCGGCATTAAATGAACCAAAAAGGTTGATATGCCATAAAAATGTTACATAATTTATGAGCAGCTCATAAATTATGAACGTACTGTAGTTAGAATATTTAAATAAAGTTCGTTAGATTTAAGATCGGAGGTGGGGAACGTTCCATACCTGTTGGGATGATGAGTGACATGAAGGTGATCGCAACTGACCTTTCGGTAGAGGCGCGCGATTGTGCGCCGTGAGAATAAGTTTTAGTTTAGTTAATCAGATGCGAGCCGGCACCGTATCAGAGAGGATGTCTCTGAGGGTCAGCAACTCACCCGCGTTTCGGTTGATATGCCTCTAGCCTTCTTCGGGTGTTTCTTGTCAGACCCTGAAATCTTTTTGTTTATCTCTTGAGCCTTCATGGAACTTCGAATCGAACCCTTTATTTAATCCATCGGGGTAGATTGTTATCATTCCGTTAACTATGACCAGGTACAAATGTTGAACTATGTTAAGTATTCTGTTGTTGCTATAGCCTGTGGTTAGGATTGAACCTGCAGCCTACCGAGGACACTTAGAACAATAAAAGTATATATAGATAAAGATATAGATAGATAAATAGATATATCTAATTTATAATTTTAAAACCTTACATTACCGAGAAGCTTTACAAGACAATATATTTAAGTAGGTCATTTTAAAGCTTTTTATCACGAGATACGTGGTGTAATGGTTAGAAACGGTGGATATTGACTCTTCGGCCCGAGTTCAAATCCTGGACGAGGCTGTTTGCATTTCACATTGTATGAATCAATATACTCTCCCTCCAGCTATGGGTAAGTTAATTAAATTTAAAAAATATATAAAAAATTTAAAAAATATATAAAATTTAAAAAATATATAAAAAATAAAAATCTGTTTTCAAATACCTTTAAAGTAATAAAAAATTTCATCATTCGCATCTGATGAGTCCGGAGAGTTAGACACTTTGTCTAAGCTCCCTGAAATAGACTATAATGCTAAATCTCTAAGTCTTTTGTTATTTCTTTACTTATACTTTGCTCTGTGACTCTAACATTAAGAGAACACATTGAGCTCTCAAACTGCGACTTGTTTTTTTAAATAGAACTCTTGTGTCGTAAGGAAGATTTCTTCTCTGGACTTTTGGATTATATATAATATATATATATATATAATAATATATATATATATATTATGTATAATATTTAAAAAAAATGGGATGAAACAAAGAAATCACAGTGCTCAACCACAAATTTGTAGGAGCTTTATTTATTTATTTATTTAGGACGTAATTTGCGGTCCAAAAACATAACAGCAAGAAATGTCTTCGCATAAACACCAGAAGAATTATTAGCAGCCTGATGATGGTGAAATAACCTGAAACCTGGGTAGTTGCTATGGAAAACAATTATATTTAAAAAATTCAACAAATAAATGTGTGCGTGTGCGTGTGTTAAGAGTAAGGAAATGAATCCGACGGTATATGCATAGATAAAAGGGTATGAAAATACACAATGCTGTTAAAATGAAAATATTTTATATCATATTCATAGCTAATATTGAACAATATTCATAACGTCATAATTGTATATCTTTAGTGCAACAGTTTTTGCTGGCGGAGAAACGCGTAGCGGATGTGCTAATGACGAAATGACTTGCACGCTTTTTGGAACAACAATGCTTCCGTTTTGAATTTAAATTATTTTCTGCTTCTCTCTCGATGAGTCCGGATTAAAAACAAGCTCTGATGATGATTTTTATAAATCGAAATATTGTTCAATATTAGCTATGAATATGATATAAAATATTTTCATTTTAACAGCATTGTGTGTTCATACCCTTTTATATATATATATATATATATATATATATATATATAGATTTAATTTAAAATTTTAAAGCCTTACTTCACATAGAATTTCGACTGGGCGATAGATAGATAAATAGATAGATAGTTGGATTTAAGTATGTGATTTTAAAGCCTTGCATTCACGTAGAAACCGATTTATATGACCCTGGGTGAAATCACATGTATAATAATAATAATAATAATAATAATACCTCACTTATAAATGTATTTCGTTAGGAAACGCTGCAGATATTTAGCTGAATCGTTCTCGGGGGTTGGGTTGTTGGGGAAGGAGCTCAAATCAAGAGCTGTGTGAATAAGAAAATCTGTCACTTTCCTCCCGCCCTTGTCATTGTCTGCCGTCCTTTCATTCCGATATATCTGATATCCGCTTGCCACTTAGCGGAAGTCCCTCTGTAGATTATCGTTGATAACCTCAATGATGAAATGGCCGAGAAAATTCCCGCGGGCTGGCTCTCCTTCTACGGAAAAATGACGAGGAGGTGGCTAAGAATAGGCCATGGGACTGGAAGCGTCAAGGCCACTCGATGGACGGGCCTCGATAAGGAGACAAACAGGGATGGATCAATATTAACTATATACACTGCACGTTCATTTTATAACCAAGAGGTTACGAATTTGATTGATTTCTTGTCGGATTGATTTTAACGGCACGTCAACTCAACCGGGGTTATTTTACGCCAAGAGGTGAGGGAATCGCAATCATTGTAGATCTGTATATACATTTTTTGTATAGTTGTTTCATTGTTGGTTGTTGGCATCCTTCCGTCTACGAGAGACGATGGAGCAGTGTCAAGGTTTTTGTTAACTTGAACTGCATAGCCTAGGCGGGTTCATATGGAGGATGAGCTGTTGCCCGTGCAGCAAATCCCCCCTCCACACTGCCGCTGTGATCCAAAGGAAAGGTAAGGTACCAATGCAGTTTGGCAGCGGTAGTGTCGCAGGAGTTGATGAGTTGTAGCGTAATTAATATGATCTACCGGGAATTCGGGATTAAAAATAAAACGGTATTGGGATTTCTAGAGAAAGAGAGGAAAAAGAAATACGAACAAAGAGAGGTTAAAGTTTGAACTCAACTGACCGACCAATGACCCAGGAAATAGATTTAAAATAAAACGGAAGTTCCGGGTTTGAAGAGAAACGGATGTGACGCCGGGACTAGAAACGGATGAGGAGAAAAATATCTTTCTTTTTGCTGGGCTCTGGTGAGAGCAGATATGGCCTACGGTTTCCCATATGGGTTTGGTGATAATAGTACAGAGCATGATACTATGTTGAAGATATAATAATGTGACCATATACCCCCTCTCTCTCTTTTCTCCATCTTTACTTCTCTCTGAAAAAGAACCCACGAGCTGGAAGGAATAAACAGCCCCCTGTGACAATACAAGCTGCGTGTGTTGTTTCTGAACTAACGACGACTACTACTACTAACGACGACTGCTGCTACAGCTCGAGCTTGACCCTATGCGACATTCATCGTTCTGGTACATCATAAGAGTCTTTTGTATACGTTCATATAAAGTATTCCTATCGAATGTATGACGTAAAGTATTCCTGTTGTATACAAAAATGTGTATGTATGATATAACACATGTATGCATGTTATGGTATATCATTGGCATTTCAGTCTCGGAAGACTATGATAAAGTTTTTATGTGCCCTGAAGTTACAGCGTCTCCTTGACTGTGAAGTCCGATGTTTTAAAAACATTCTCGACCACAGATTTTAGCATTTGAAGGCTGTCCCTGAAGATGTTGATGTTTCGGTGCTTTGTTGCCGCTGTTTTCTTCTGGACCTCTTAGCTTCATGGTGTTGTATCAGGGTGACTTCTGACATGAACAGTCCTCTACGGAGATTCTGCCGCCACCGAGGGCGGTCCTGAGCCAAATTTTCCCAGCTGGAAGGGGCAATGCAAAGCACCTGAGATCATTCTTGCAGACATCCTTGAATCGCAGTAGGGGGCGACCAATCTGTCTTTTACCAGATGTAGCTCTCCATACAGGATGTCTTTCGGGATTCGTCCATCATCCATCCGACGTACATGACCCAACCATCGGAGACGACGTTGTCTCAGTAGAGAGTACAGGCTGGGGAGTTGAGCTCTCTCTCTAGGACTGCTGTGTTAGTGAGCCTGTCCCTCCAGGTGATGCCCAGTAACGTCTAAGGCAGCGAAGGTAGAAGTCATTTAGCCGCCGCTCTTGGTGGGAGTATAAGGTCCATGATTCACTTCCATACATGAGGGTGCTGATAACACATGCCCTATACACCTATCTATCTATCTATCTATTCAGCAGACTGTTCACTATCTATCTCTCTATTTATCTATATATCTATCCAAGTCAGTTCAAATCTATCTATCTATCTATATATCTATCCAAGTCAGTTCAAATCTCTCTATCTATATATCTATCCAAGTCAGTTCAAATCTATCTATCTATCTATATATCTATCTATCCAAGTCAGTTCAAATCTATCTATCTATCTATATATCTATCTATCCAAGTCAGTTCAAATCTATCTATCTATATATCTATCCAAGTCAGTTCAAATCTATCTATCTATATATCTATCCAAGTCAGTTCAAATCTATCTATCTATCTATCTATCTCAAATCTATCTATCTATCTATCCAAGTCAGTTATCTATCTATCTATCTATCTATCTATCCAAGTTCAAATCTATCTATCTATCTATATATCTATCCAAGTCAGTCTATCTATCTATCTATATATCTATCCAAGTCAGTTCAAATCTATCTATCTATCTATCATCCAGTCAGTTCAAATCTATCTATCTATCTATCTATATATCTATCTATCTATCTATCCAGTCAGTATCTATCTATCTATCTATCCAAGTTCAAATCTATCTATCTATCTATCCAAGTCAGTTCAAATCTATCTATCTATCCAAGTCAGTTAATCTATCTATCTATCTATCTATCCAAGTCAGTTCAAATCTATCTATCTATCTATCCAAGTCAGTCTATCTATCTATCTATCAAGTCAGTTCAATCTATCTATCTATCTATCCAAGTCAGTTCTATCTATCTATCTATCTATCTATCCAATTAGTTCAAATCTATCTATCCAATTTAGTTCAAATCTATCTATCTATCTATCTATCCAAGTCAGTTCAATCTATCTATCTATCCAATTAGTTCAAATCTATCTATCTATTTATCTATCTATCTAAGTCAATTAATATCTATTAGGGGTACCGAGTGTGACACAGGCTCAATTTGTAATCAGTGTTATATCTATCTATCTATCTATCTATCTATTCAACAGACTGTAATATGACGTAATTGCTAGATAGAAGCAGTTGCTAAGTCTAGCCACAATGAGAACACGTGATACGTCGAAACAAGGTGTCTGTGGATGACTGTAATATATGCTCCCAAACACGGTAGAGCTCTGATGTTCACCGTATTAGTGTAAGAAAGGTTCTCTGTTATTAACGGATTTGAGCTTTCTACAGTATCATACATATGTATGTATTTATCAGTTAAATATCAGCTTCTTACTGAAAGGTAATGACGACCAAGGGGTTAAGGAATCGGACTAATTAAAAATCAGTCGAGTTTCGTTCCCGGCTAAAAGTAGTTTCTAAGTCTAGCCACACGGACGTGACGTGATACGTCGAAACACGGTGTCTGTGGGACATTAACTGCGAAATTGTTTTCAACGGTCATAATTACAACATGAAACTCCCGCAATTAACTGTAATTTATCAATATCTTGATTAATTCAGAGGATTTAATCCTGAAGATCCTTATGGTGAAACTCGAGTAGGTTATTTCTGTACACACTATAATATTAAATCCGATCTACTTACGTATTTAGCACTTTATATTTGTTATAATGCTGACTTATCCAGGTAACACTTATACCAACCAAATATTGAGACCAACCCAATATTTTTACCGGTAAGTCATTCCCTTTATATATATATATATATATATATATAATGAGAGAGAGAGAGAGAGAGACATAAATAGATACAGAATGAAAAACTGAAAGATAGCGACACACAGTAAAAGGATGAGAGAGAGAGAGAGAGAGAGAGAGAGATACAGAATGAAAAACTGAAAGATAGAGACACACAGTGACAGGATGAGAGAGAGACACACACAGTGAAAGGAGAGAGAGAGAGAGAGAGAGAGAGAGAGAGAGAGAGAGAGAGAGAGAGAGAGAGAGAGAGAGAATGAAAAACTGAAAGATAGAACACAGTGAAAGGATGAGAGAGAGAGAAAGAGAGAGAGAGAGAGAATAGATACAGAATGAAAAACTGAAAGATAGAGACACACACGAGAGAGAGAGAGAGAGAGAGAGAGAGAGAGAGAGAGATAAATAGATACAGAATGAAAAACTGAAAGATAGAGACACACAGTGAAAGGATGAGAGAGAGAGATAAATAGATACAGAATGAAAAACTGAAACGATGAGAGAGAGAATGAGAAACGAGAGAGAGAGAAAGAGAGAGAAATAGATACAGAATGAAAAACTGAAAGATAGAGACACACAGTGAAAGGATGAGAGAGAGAGATAAATAGATACAGAATGGAAAACTGAAACGATGAGAGAGAGAGAGAGAGAGAGAGAGAGAGAGAGAGAGATGGACGGACGGACAGACATACAAAAAGAAACAATTAGATATAGAAAGGTGACGAAAAAAATTGATGGCCAATGCCAATTGGTCAGCTCGATGATTTTGACCCACAAACATGAGGTACTGACAGGAAAAGGCCGGCGCACAATGCTAGGAGTCGGAGCTTAAATTGAGTCTTCGTTTTCGATACGGGTTTCACGTTTGAGCCACTAACCCGAGAATAGACGGGGGTCAGTTGGTGTCACCTTGGTCAGCTTCCAACGCAGACGCAAATAGTTGGCAACTGACCACTGGTCATTCGTTGTCCGCACCTGAGTTCACTGGATTTTGATTCTTCTTTTCTCTGAGAGCTCTACCCCCTTCCTCGTTTGGACAAAATGGACGACTTCACTGTCGTTCAGGCCATCACCTCACATCGTTTCTGATTTGCTTACGAACACTCAGCACCGACATAAGTCAATAAAGAAATATATATATATATATATATATAATATATATGAAATAGGCATAATTGGACAGCATCTTTTCAAGTTCCAAGTTGATAACATAAAAGAATTCTTAGGAAACTTAAAAGAAAAAAGCCAAAAACAAAAAAACTTGAAAACAATTAGGATTCTGTTATGTTTAACCAAATTTGTTTGAATATATATATATATATATATAAGCTACCTGAAATAGACTATAATGCTAAATCTCTAAGTCTTTTGTTATTTCTTTACTTATATATTTGCTCTGTGACTCTAACATTAAGAGCATACATTGAGCTCTCAAACTGCGACAGGTCTTTTAAATAAAACTCTTGTGTCGTAAGGAAGATTTCTTCTCTGGACTTTTGGATTATATATATATATATATATATATATATATATATATATATATGAGGAAAAGGGGGTTGGAATGAATCCGACAGAAGATATAAGGAATAAAAGAACAAAACTCAGACAAAAATGGGTAGTATATTTCGCTGGAGTTATGAACTCTGCTTCTTCTGCTTTTATTCAATATATATTCAATATATTCACTTCTATATATTTATAAAAGCAGAAGAAGCCGAGTTCAAAACTCCAGCGAAATATACATATAGTGTAACGAAGTTACATATAGTGTGCTCAATGATCAGACGGATATATATATATATATATATATATATTATATATAATATATATATATATATATTATGAGTGTCATAAAAGTGCTGTAATTGAAGCCGTATTTAACAAGATAGAAATGAACAATGAATGGAACGTTAATTTTCACAGAATACAAGGTGTGTCGAAAAGTTCAAAAAATTTTGATACTATTTTGACACGCCTTTATATATATATATATATATATATATATATATATATATATATATATATAAGGGTTTTATAATTTGCTTGAAGCATTGTGTATATATTGGTCTGGAGGTTGATTTTGAAGGCTAGCACGATCCAGGTGTAAAGAAAAAATAATAAGGTAACAATGGTGTTGTTTGTCAACCTGTAATTTATTCTTGATATTTCGAGATAAAATCTCTTTTTCAGAAGAATACTGGAACTGAAGTAGTTGTCGTCTCGTTATGGCATTTTTAGTTAAATGAAATTTTTTTTTTTTGAAAATGTTACAGATGGTATTTTTTTATAACTGTATTCTCGTATTTCATGTTTACGTGAATACGCTTTTTTGTTTGTACGTGTGCGTATGTTGACATGCGCGTGTGCATGACAATGTGTGTAGACCTTGACGTTATGACCGTAACCACGCACGTGTGTGCGTATGGATGACCGTATCCACGTGCGTATGTGCGTATGAAAGAGCGTATCCACGTGCGTATGTGCGTATGAAAGAGCGTATTTGTGTTTGGTGATGTATAATATTTCGTGTTGGATGTAATATAAATTATTTAATCATTTATTATTATTATTTACTCCTTTTGAGTTTTCACATCAGCATTAGCTGATGGTCTTTCACTGGAGTCTGAGTGACAGCAAGTCTCCTCAGGTCTCCAGGACTCTTCTGAGTATTCTGGCAGATTGCAGCAGTGCAGTGTTCTGAATGGTTTCAAGCCTTCCTCTGATTTCCAAACATTCCAGACCCTTTTTTTAAAATCCTTTTGGACCATTCCAAGTGCACCAACTACAATTGGTATCACTTTGACTTTCATATTCCATAACTTTTTCAGTTCTCTGGCAAAATCCAGATATTTGTCCATTTTTTCATTTTCCTTTAGCTTCACCCTGTGATCTGCTGGCACTGCAAAATCCACTAGTTGACAAGTTCTTTCTTTTTTGTTTATCAACACTAGGTCTGGTTTTCTTGCTGGGATAAGGTGATCCGTTTTTATTTCAAAGTCTCAGAGAATTTTATGCGTTTCGTTCTCAAGAACAGATTCTAGTTTATGCATATACCATTTTGTTGTATGGTAAAAATTAAATTTTTTGCATAATTCCCAGTGGATCACCTTCCCAACCCAGTCGTGTCTAGTTTTGTATTCTCGTTGTGCTAGTTTGCAATTATTATTTATTTGTTTATTTATTTATCTAATTATATTTAATTTAATTTATTTTAAAAAAAATATTTAAAATTTTCCTTGCCCATAAGGAATTAAAGATCATATATATATATATATATATATATATATATATATATATATATATATATATATATATTATAATCTATAATTCCTCCGTTACCATTTTTCATTATTATTCTCTCTGACATTTTCCTCGCCATTCTTTCAATCTTCCAATCGATCCGTGAAAGACAGAAATATTTAATCAGCGTGTTACCTGACCACCCAGGGGCAGCTAATGTAGTCACATGGTTAGCCTCCATAACTCCCCCTGCCCTACTAACGCATTGTGTTCTAACCCAGCTCGGGGGGCCTCGACATATGTTGTGGTTCAGATCGTATGTAATGGGTGACTAATAATAGGGGGAAAGTGTGTCTAACAGGTACACCGTTATACGTATTTGCAGATGTGGAAATATCATGAACGAAATACATTGAAGACGAAAGACGATATAAATGATTCAATTAAGAGGGGGATATAACCCAGCATGTAAAGGCCACCATCAAAACGTTGAGATGCTATGAACTTTTTAGGTGACCCCAAAAGGGTCTCACAAAAGGGACCCCGACCCCAAAGTTTTTTTTTACTGTTTTATATTATTCGTTAGGGCCACCATGAAAATGTTGAGATACTATGGACTTTTTAGGTGACCTCCCAAAAGGGACTGTTTTATATTATTCGTTAGGGCCACCATGAAAATGTTGAGATACTATGGACTTTTTAGGTGACCTCCCAAAAGGGACTGTTTTATATTATTCGTTAGGGCCACCATGAAAATGTTGAGATACTATGGACTTTTTAGGTGACCTCCCAAAAGGGACTGTTTTATATTATTCGTTAGGGCCACCATGAAAATGTTGAGATACTATGGACTTTTTAGGTGACCTCCCAAAAGGGACTGTTTTATATTATTCGTTAGGGCCACCATGAAAATGTTGAGATACTATGGACTTTTTAGGTGACCTCCCAAAAGGGACTGTTTTATATTATTCGTTAGGGCCACCATGAAAATGTTGAGATACTATGGACTTTTTAGGTGACCTCCCAAAAGGGACTGTTTTATATTATTCGTTAGGGCCACCATGAAAATGTTGAGATACTATGGACTTTTTAGGTGACCTCCCAAAAGGGACTGTTTTATATTATTCGTTAGGCCACCATGAAAATGTTGAGATACTATGGACTTTTTAGGTGACCTCCCAAAAGGGACTGTTTTATATTATTCGTTAGGGCCACCATGAAAATGTTGAGATACTATGGACTTTTTAGGTGACCTCCCAAAAGGGACTGTTTTATATTTATTCGTTAGGGCCACCATGAAAATGTTGAGATACTATGGACTTTTTAGGTGACCTCCCAAAAGGGACTGTTTTATATTATTCGTTAGGGCCACCATGAAAATGTTGAGATACTATGGACTTTTTAGGTGACCTCCCAAAAGGGACTGTTTTATATTATTCGTTAGGGCCACCATGAAAATGTTGAGATACTATGGACTTTTTAGGTGACCTCCAAAAGGGACTGTTTTATATTATTCGTTAGGGCCACCATGAAAATGTTGAGATACTATGGACTTTTTAGGTGACCTCCCAAAAGGGACTGTTTTATATTATTCGTTAGGGCCACCATGAAAATGTTGAGATACTATGGACTTTTTAGGTGACCTCCAAAAGGGACTTTTTATATTATTCGTTAGGGCCACCATGAAAATGTGAGATACTATGACTTTTTAGGTGACCTCCCAAAAGGGACTGTTTTATATTATTTGTTACGGCCACCATGAAAAAGTCGAGATATCATTTACTTTCTAGCCACGCCCCCCCAAAAAACAAGGACCCCCAAATATTTTCTGTTTTATATTAATTTAAAAAAATTTTTTTTTAATTTTGACCAAAATGGTATATGCATAAACCAGAATCTGTTCTTGAGAACGAAACGTATAAAATTCTCTGGGACTTTGAAATAAAAACGGATCACCTCATCCCAGCAAGAAGACCAGATCTAGTGTTGATAAACAAAAAAGAAAGAACTTGTCAACTGGTGGATTTTGCAGTGCCAGCAGATCACAGGGTGAAGCTAAAAGAAAATGAAAAAATTGACAAATATCTGGACCTTGCCAGAGAACTGAAAAAGTTATTGAATATGAAAGTCAAAGTGATACCAATTGTAGTTGGTGCACTTGGAATGGTCCCAAAAGGATTTTTTAATTATTTCTTGCGTCCCCAAAGATTTTTTAATTATTTCTTGCGTCCCCAAAGAAAATGCCGAGATACTAAATAATTTTTAGGTGACAAAAAATCTTTTATACCCTGAAAAATAATGATAAGCAATAAATGCTGGTGTATTTTTATCTAACCCTAACCCTAAATCTAAACCCTAACTCTACTCCTAATAACAATTTACCTAGGGGTAACTTTTACCGATTCATATCTTTACTCGTTTGTAGTGCGGTCAATCTTCAGTGAATACCTTGTGTATATGTTACGGTACATCGTAGAGATGTTTCTGTTAAGGCAATAACATTAAAAATGATCTAAGATCAGTGTCATAACTTGTTAAATATACAAGTTAAGAATAGTTGATTAACACACGTTCTGTTTGTAATCTATACATACACAAAGGGCAGGTGTATGTATATGTATGTCCGGAGGAAACGTCGAAAATAAAACAATTAATGACAAAGTAAATATATATACATATTAAATATCTCCAGGGCTTGGTTTTCGAGCAAAAATAATAGAGATTTGATTTATATTCGTGAAGATAAATAAAAAATAAAAATTTAAATGGATTTTTTTTTCATTTAATATTTTAGATAGTAGACATTAACATTTCTTTTCAGACTAGCTGGACAAATGCACGGTCTATTTTTTTACAGAGCGATTTAAATGGGGCATCCCACAAGGATTCAACTCACGATTCAGTAATAATGGATCTGTGGGACTGGCTTTAAAAAATCCCCCTCTACCCAGGCGACACCGAGTAGCCGCTGGTAGTATAATTTAAATTATTCCCAATCGAATAATTTGATCTTTGAATTAACTGTTTTTCTTTGTGTTCTCTTTATGTTCGTTATTTATTTTTTGCGAGATTTAAAAAAAAGTTCCAAAATATCTACGTTTCTTCCTTCAATATGGGCTAAACTGATCACGTGACCTATTTTGGTGGTACCTAATGTTCACATATATTCGACGAAGTATTATTCTAAGGCAGAATTTAAATGTAGACCCACCCTGTCGGTGGGGCGTTAGAATGCACCGACTGCACCTATGCAGAGTGGTAAGACTCCCCCAATGGGGCCACCTGTTGGCCGTGGGTGGCGACCCGGGATGCTTAAGGATAGAACCCGAGTGGTTGAGCAGTCCATGACTTGCAATACTCCACTTTGGCCCTATCTTGTGCTAGACGAGCGGTCGGAGAGGCCCCCTCCGATCAATCGGCTGGCCATGTCAAGCCCTAGCACCTATATGATTGCCCCAACACTATTGCCCTTATGGCAAGCCCCAACCCCTTTTATCATATGGGTGCTAGAAAGCGGTGGCTGAGGGTCTACATGTCCTGGGAATGACGTTAAACTCTATCTGATGGTGAGGTTCCAGTTTTGGAGGTTTGGGGAATGTGGAGCACCCCTTCATCACCATTGCTCCCTGGTCCACTCTGACCCGGAGTGGTAGTACCTGTTAGGGTCCCATCTATGGGTTAAATAGAAAAATGTATTTATTAAAAAAAATGTATTATCCATTAGGAATGAATTTATTTAAAAACTTTATCGGCATTAAATGACCCACTGAGGTTGATATGCCGTAAAAGAAAACAAACCAAACCTAAATGTAGAAATTATGACATAGCAAAATTTAATAATGAATTCAGTTACCTTTTTCGTTGATCAATTGTTTGGAATCATTTTGTTTGCAAAGATCCAACTCTTCCAAAAGACTTAAAAGATGTGAAGATGAATATAAAAAAAGTCGAGTAATCCAATAAAAAAAAAACCCCAACTCTCTGTGGTAATAGTAAAATCCATGTTTTCCTTAAAGTGGTTCTTTTTTGTAAAGAACATTATTATATTAGATATGAAACACTTTACTTAAAAATAGTCTTATCAGGACGCCATGAACATTATAAACCTTCTAGATGGCTTCACTAGCATTTAACTGCGCATCTATTATGTCATTCACTATAGTGACGTCATTCCTGCTTTATTACATTTTTAAGGAATTTAATAGCGCATATTGTGTGTGCATATATTATCTATTTAAAATACTAGTACAAAATAAAAACTCCGGGCGATGTAAAAGTAGATTTTTGAAACATATTACCTGAGAGGTGGGAGTAAACAATTAAATGTCAGCGAGTTTGTACCCTAAGTAAGTAAAATCATCAAATTCATTAAAGGATTAAAAAATAAAACAATTTGAAATGTAAACTATACCAGTCATGTATTTATTAAAACTTGTTTTAAAAAACAATGAGGATTGTCTAATGCTGCATGTTCAAATTTTGAGTGTATTTATTCTATGTTATGACTATTTGGGGTAATGTGACGTAAGCAGTGACGTAATTTTTGTTACAGACAAAAACCGGAAGCAAATCTCCATTATTAATAGATATTTAAAATATATTTGGCTTCGTTAGGATAACTAACACATCAGTTCTAGATAGAGCTCAACTCTCCAGCTTGTGTTCTCTACTCAGACAGCATCGTCTCCGATGGCTGGGCCATGCCCGTCGGATGGATGATGGACGAATTCCGAAGGACATCCTCTATGCAGAGCTTTCGTCTGGTAAGAGACAGATTGGTCGCCCCCAGATGCGTTTCAAGGATGTCTGCAAGAATGATCTCAGGTGCTTTGGCATTGCCCCATCTAGCTGGGAAGATTTGGCTCAACACTGCCCTCGGTGGCGGCATAATCTCAGTAGAGGACTGTTCATGTCTGAAGTCACCCCGGTGCAACACCATGATGCTAAGAGGTCCAGAAGAAAGCAGCGGCAACAAAGCACCGGCACATCAACATCTTCAGGGACACCCTTCTAATATGA
>CM042151.1:1355259-1367759 GCA_023376005.1 Doryteuthis pealeii
GCTTGACTAAGGAGATTTTTGAGCGTCTGAGAAAGAGCGACACACCTACTATCAGCTCCTTACTTTATTGCCCAGATCCCTCTGCTACTCATACGCTGAGTTGGCGAGGACCGGTATCAAACTAGGAACCTTGTGGTTTCTAGCCGAACGCTCTACCGACTGAGCTAACTCGGCCCATATATATATAATATATATATATATATATATATATATATATATCTTTGGCCGAGAATGTTTTTCTAACATTGGACTTTACAGTCACAGGAGGTGCTGTAACTTCAGGGGAACAAAAGCTATATTATAGTCTTCCGAGACTGAAATGCCAATAATAATAATAATAATAATAATTATTATTATTATTATAATATATATATATATATATATATATATGAAAGGCAAAATGGATATGAATCCGACAATATGTGTAGAAAGTTTTGTAGAAAAAACAAGATGTTTAAAGTTTTGCTGACAGAAATCTGTTTCGACCATATAAAGCGGTCTTTATCAAAGCAACATTGTAAACGGAAAAACGAAATAAATATCATTAATCACGAGGCACAGAACGCCCTCGATCAGTACCGGAATTTTTTCTACAAAACTTTCTACACACACACACACACACACACATATATATACTAAACTTTATATATAATTAATTCTTAAAATTTCATACCTTCTTAAAATTACGGTCAGTCTAAAATTATTAATAAAGGGAAAATTAACACTTTACCTTTCATAATTTAAATATTTCATTTTATTCTATTTCATTAGTTTAAATTCTAAAATTATTTAATATAGTAAAAGTAAAGTAATGTAGTCGGGGTGATGAAGGTCGATTCTTCTATGTGTGCGAAATATTTTCACACACATAAACTGACCGAAACACATGTGTAAATGATATCGATTAATGTGATATCGATTAAATTCATTTTATCCATCTACATTTCCTTTCTTTACTCATTTTTCCTCATATATATATATATATATATACTAGCAAATGTATGCACCCTCCGGGTGCAAGTATTTAAGTTTTCATGTAATAAAATATTAGATTAATTTAGAAAGGCTAATGAAACTAAATAAGAATGCAGATAAAAAGATTTGAAACTGAGGGTGTATAATCAAAAAATAGAACAACTGAAACTTACTCTTCCCCCACTCCCGTCTTTTATTGCTAAATAATCCTAATTTAACTATTTAGTTAAAATAGAAAGTAAAGAATAAAATTACACTTATTTCTTCTTGTTAACGGTTTTCTTTTAAGATTTATCCACGAGATTTTTGTTAATATTCATTAAGATAAAATCAAACAATTAGAAATCAATAATACTAAGCAGATATTTATTAAAATCAAATTTTTTATATCAATATGCAAATTAGCCTTCCCATTCACACTGTAAACCGCTATTTTGTTGTGTATATAAATACAATTGCATGTTATTCTTATGTAGATATTGTCAACAGTATAAATAATGTAAAACAATTTTATTAATAATTGAGGTTTAAATAAAAATAAAATCCTGTAGAATGTGACGTAAATAACTAAGGGAATTGTGACTTGAATAGTAATATAGTTTTGGTTACAGACAGAAAAACACACAATCTCCATTATAATAAGATATATATATTTATTAAGGAAATCTGAAATATAACGATAATTATTCCAAGTTATAACTTGGCTCTTGGATACATACCCACAGCTGTGCATTTAAAGTTAAATGCTTTTTCTCTTCCCCCTCTCTCTCTTTTCTCCCTACCTCCCGCTCTCTCCCTCCCTTTCTCTCTCTCTCTATTCCGCCCTCACTCTCTTTCTCCTTCTCTCTCTCAATTTACCACTCCCTGAATACCATTGTTATTTTTCTCTTACTCAACGACAATCTATTAGCAATAATTAACAAAAATGTGGTTATTATGTTCGGCAATAAAAGGTCCTTTTATTCACTACCTCCCCACCCACCGTTCGACATTCCGTCTGCTGTCTATTGATTGGAACAAAATTGGTTACTTAAATCTGTCTGAGGTTATAGTTCAGGGGTCAGAGGTCATCTCGGCTGACGAATAAAAATTGGTGGGTGATGTTAATTAATTACGAAGCGGAGATTGTACGAACTTGTGCCAAAAAAATGGCCAGTAATCGGCTTGTGGCTAATTAAAAAGCGAGTGCCCGAGAAAGTGGATAATTGACTCGATGTAAATTTTAGTGGTTCGTTATTATGCATATATTATAAACAGTATAGCGCAATGCCCTTAATACTGTAGCTACCCAAAAATTAATAAACTTTATAGAATGTTCACTTAGTTCTGCTATGTAGCAGTAAATATACTAATAAGAAGTAAGATGCAAAAACAAAAAAAAAAAAAGATAGATAGGAATATTCTGATTTCATAAAATATACCGTAAACAAACTAAATCTAAATATTTAAATTAATGGAAAAAAGGTTTCTCAGGTGATGCAGAGGAAAAATTATGGAATACACCTCTTTCTCTCTTCTCTATATATTATATTATATATATATATAATATATATATATATATATATATATAATATTTTCATATTATCATCAAAGCCTGAAGAAGATACCAGAAGATCTGAAACACGTGTTGCATATGTAAAACAAAAAGAATTTTAAAACTTTTCTGAGACAAAATACATTTTGCGGACCTTCCTTTTTTTTAATAAAATATTGAATTTTCTCCCGTTGGAACCAGAACAACATTATATATATATATATATATATGTCTTCGCATAAACACCAGAAGAATTATTAGCAACCTGATGATGGCAAAATAGCCTGAAACCTGGGTAGTTGCCCATGGAAAACAATTATATTTAAAAAATTCAACAAATAAATAAATAAAGCTCCTAAAATTTGTGGTTGAGCACTGTGATTTCCTTGTTTCATCTCAAATTTGTTTCAAAATATATATGTGTGTGTGTGTGTGTGTGTGTGTTTTATTAAACTCTACGGACAATTATTGTCGGATGAGTTTTTGTTCGATCCTTTCTAACTGACTGGCCATATTTCTAAAATCCGAGTGGAATTGGTGTAGCAAACCCCCAAAGGTTTTTTCACGAGCGCTTTTTGCACGACTTTGTGCCATCTTCAGGTGTGGAACTGGTGGGCTGTTTCTGTAGTCTTTTGAAACAAACACTAGCAGTAGGAATTAGTAGTAGGAGGTACTTACAGGCTTCGTTTAAGCAAACAGTAGCAGTAAGAATTTGTTGGAGGGGGGGGCTCACAGGAATGTGAGGGGAATGGTGGAAGGAGGATTGGCTGGAAATTATAGGCCTTTTAAGGACATGTTGACTGGTTTCAAAGTTTATCTTATTTAAGAAGGGTTTGTTTTTTTTGTTTTTTTTTCTTTTTCTTTGTGCAGTATATACACTGCAAACTTTTGAGTTTTTTAATGATAAAAATGCTTATAATTTTTTAAAAATAAAATTTATTTTATTTTTAACATAAAATACGCATTTTTAAATTTTTTTTGAAAATTCCGGTACTGGTCGAGAGCGTTCTGTGCCTCGTGTTTAATGATATATTTATTTCGTTTTTCCGTTTACAATGTTACTTTGATAAAGACCTCTTTATATGGTCGAAACAGATTTCTGTCAGTAAAACTTTTAAAATCTTGTTTTTTCTATAAACTTTCTACACATATTGTCGTATTCATATCCATTTTTACCTTATATATTATATATTATATATATATATATATATATATATATATATGAGTGAACAAATTTTAAGAGAATCGTTTATGGAAAATCTTTTTTTAAAATTTCTACCGGACTTTTGAAGCTTTTAGATTAATATAATTAACATGAAAATATAGGAAAAGATTTTTAAAAAATTGAAAACTTACAAATCAAAACTGAATATAATTAAATAGATTTCTTACCTTTGTGAAGTTCTATTAAGAAATGATTCAAATTGTTTATTGTAGCGAATGTTGTCTGTTTCATTTCCGGTTTAATGTAACTTAAGTTATATTTGAATTTAAAATAAAAACGGCCAACTGGAAGATTTTAAACAACTTTTTCAGTTGTAAAATAAAAAAGACTATTTTTTAATTTAAAAAAAAAAAAATGTATAGGTTATTTATTCAGATTTAAATAGATGAATGAGGGCCGGGTAGAAACCACAAGGTTCCTAGTTCGATACCGGCCCTCGCCAACACAGCGTATGAGTAGCACAAGGATCTGTGCGGTAAAGGAAGGAGCTGATAGTAAGTGTGACGCTCCACCTCAGACATGAAAACAATATCCTTGGTCTATCGCTAGTGAAAAGAGGATAGACTCCCTGGCTGTGTGGCTGAGACTGACTTTAGGCCACCCCAAAGACTATACACTATTTTTTCTATATTTAATAATTTTAGAATTTAAACAGATGAACTAGAATACAATAAAATATTTAAACTATGAAAGGTTAAGTGTTATTTTTCCTTTATTAATAATTTTAGACGGACCGTAAATTTAAGATGGTATGTAATTTTAAGAATTAATTGTACTAGCAAATATATGCACCCTCCGGGTGCAAGTATTTTAGTTAAATTTTATAATAAAATATCATATTAAATTAGAAAGGCTAATGAAACTGAATAAGAATGTAGATAAAAAGATTTTGAACAGAGGGGGTATGATTGAAAAATAGAACAACTTTGAAACTAACTCTTCCAACATTTTCCGTTACTCCCGTCTTTCATTGGTAAATTTTCCTAATTAAACTGTTTAGTTAAAATAGGAAGTAAAGAATAATATTACAGTTTTTCTTCTTGTTAAGGGATTTATTTTAAGATTTATTGAAGAGATTTTTGCTCATATTCAATAAGATAAAACCAAACAATTAGAAATCAATAATACTAAGCATATATTTATTAAAATCAATTTTTTAAGATCAATATGCAAATTAGCCTTCCCATTCACACTGTAAACCAGTATTTTGTTGTATATATAAATACAATTACGTATTATTAGTATGTAGATATGGTCAACAGTCTTAATAATGTAAAACAATTTTATTATTCATTGAGGTTTAGATAAAAATAAAATCATGGAGAATGTGATGTAAATAACTAAGGGAACTGTGAATTGAGTAGTAATATAGTTTCGGTTACAGACAGACAAACACACAATCTCCATTATAATAAGATATAAAGATTAGTATATATATATATATATATATATATTAATTTTGTTGAAAATAAGGGAATCCCTATTTTTGCCAACAATGAGGACAACGCGAAATCCACGCCGAACCATATGCCGTAAACCGAACCTTCACTGTAGCCGTAAAATGACGATAGAAAGAATTCGCCAAATTACGGCTACGGTTCGGGAGGCCTTGGCCAACAATCGAAAAAATCGCATATATATATATATATATATATATATATATATATATATATATATATATATATGCCATTTTTTCTTGTATCTATTCCTGTATCAAATTCTGCAGGACACACGACGGTGATAATAATTCCGAGTCACATACATTCCGAGAAACGGTGATATCACACTTATTTCATTGATTAATATTCTTTTACGCATGGATAAGCATTCATGTTTTTACATTTCTCATCGAATTATAACCAGGGGCACATGAGAAATAACATTTTGGAAAAAATTGCACATGGAAAAAATAAAATAATAGACAAATTTTAAAAAAAAGCAATTTAAGTAATTCGATTGTAGTTGAGCAATATTGACGCAACAATATGTGTGCATAAATATACCTATATAAAACTAATAAGTTTCTTCAGAAATAGATAGTGGAACAAATATATATATATAAGTAAAGAAATAACAAAAGACTTAGAGATTTAGCATTATAGTCTATTTCAGGGAGCTTAGACAAATAGTCTAAATCTCCCGACTCATCAGATGCGAATGATGAATTCTTTATTACTTTAAAGGCATTTCAAAACAGATTTTTTGTTTTCTGTTTTCAAATTCCCTTAAAGTAATAAAGAATTCATCATTCGCATCTGATGAGTCGGGAGAGTTAGACACTTTGTCTAAGCTCCCTGAAATAGACTATAATTCTGAATCTCTAAGTCTTTTGTTATTTCTTTACTTATATATTTGCTTTGTGATTCTCTAACATTAAGAGCACATATTGAGCTCTCAAAAAGCGACAGGTTTTTTAGATGAAACTCTTGTGTCGTAAGGAAGATTTCTTCTCTGGACTTTTGGATTATATATATATATATATATAGGAAAAATTATTTTATAGAGAGAAATTTTATTTATATAATTGGAATAATCATGACTAGCAAATTCGGCGAAAACCGTGTGCGACGTGAGGAACACTGTACAGCTGTTTCGACCTAATTTGGTCTCATCAGCAGTGTATACCAACGATCTCCCTATATTTCTGTGCTCAGCGTGGGTATCGGCGAGTCCATTTTCCACGACTCTAACCACTAGCCCACGTGCCTCCATATATATATATATATATATATATATATATATATATATATATATATTGAAAACGAAGGGATTGTCAGGGATATCGAATTAATGCAAGGTTTACTGACAGAATGTGGTTATATATAATACAAATGTATTCTTATTGATTTTCCTTTGTATATGCATTAAAATCAGAAATGAAAGGTTTGTGAGTTGTTGGGGATTAATCTAAGCCTCAATGATAGACAAGATAGGGGCATTATACGCCTTATATCAACTGAGGAAAAATGGACTCTCTCGTCAATTTCGACACATGAGGGTTCATTCAATGAACCACCTACACAGTGTTTTGTTTATAGTGGTATATTTGCCTCTCGTACCACTTATGAGGGCTTGACACAAGGACATTTTTATGTGGGCCCACCCACAAGCCAAAGCTCATGGGTGGTAGGCACAAAAAATTCGTTGATCCCGTCGGCATTCTCCCTCAAGGGGGCGCCTCAGGCACTGGGCAATAAACCCAACCCTGTCCCTTTAAATCGAAGGGAAAGCCCCCTGGGATCAACGAGCTTAACTTGTAAGGCCGAAGCTCAATGGACCCCCGGTCGAAACCGGAAGTGGTGAAGGTTTGTGTTGGACTATCCGCACTTTTTGGCACAGTCGATAGGAAAGAATTGGTGCGCAAGAAATGCCACAAACCCAATCAACGACTGACCTCAGGTTTTTCAAATTCAGTATTTACCTTCTCCTAGACTGGTTACCTACCCAAGGTTAAAGAGCCCAGTCGATCTAATTATTTTACCCATAGCTGGAAAGGGAACATATGGATTCCTACCTTTCCCAAGGGTGTTAGCGCTATGTGAAATGTAAACAACCTTGTCTAGGATTTGAACTCAGGCCGGCGAGTCCATTGCCTACGACTTTAACCATTATGCCACGCGCCTCCATACTGTTAACTGATATAAACATCGAAAGTCATCTAAATCGTAAGCGGCATGGAACACGGAATCGAAATTCGTTCGAGTTCAAATCCAGGACGGGGCTGTTAATATTTTACTTCGCACTAATACCTTTGGCAAAGGTATGCATTCAACTTTTCTCCCTGCAACTTTACTTTATATCCATTTCTTAAAAATAAATTTTGCTCTACATTGTATTGAGCACTTTGTATTTGTTTTTTCACGGTCTTAAAACCCTGGATACTGTGCGCTCCAACGATCGTACCCGTACCCACCGATAAGCCACTACTCAATATATATATATATATATATATATATATTGTGTTGTTTTCATATCCTTTTATCTATACTCATATAAATATAAGTACACTTAGATATTTTGGTATACCGTGGTTCGAACCCACCGCTAGTCCGAACCATGCCCACCTGTGGAGATGTCTATCGAGCAGACACTGTATTTAAATTTTCATTTGAAAAACGATGCATTCGCACTTAGATCGTATTGTTTGCGCTTAGAATCATTTTTGCTTGTAAATTTTTCAATTTCTGAATTCATGATAGCGTGAATTTATTAAAACTTGTGTGTGTATTGGTGTATGATTCGAATGCCTGCAAACTGTTATTTTTTTATTTTTTATCGCGGATGATTTACGGTATGATGGATAATAGCCAGGCAGCAGCTTCAGTCAGGCTTAAATATTGAGGATGGTGAAAAGCAATCGTTGCTTATCTGGATAATGGCGGATAACGGATTATCGGTGTGAGAGATTTGCGAACAGGTCGGTCGGTCGATCGGTCAAGCTTAAAGGTAGTCTGAGTGTGATATCAGCCATCCCGCCACTCCTGTAGCAATACGTTAATCCCAACCCGCTAAAGAAATGGGGAAAAAAGGTTAAAAACTGCAGAGAGAGAAATAAAGAGTTGAAAAATAAGATAAGATAGAAGAAAAAAATAAGATACAATGCTATACAATAAAGAAAAAGAAGTAGAAAGAATTTAAATGAAGAAAAAGAAAAGCGGTTTTTAAAGAAAGTTTGTTTTTTTTACGAAAGATAATGGAAGGGGAAGGTGTGGGTAAAAAACGGGAGGAAGAATAAATAAGTATATGATTAAGAATTTGAAAGTAGATAAAAGAAAGGAAAGAAGAAGAAGAAGAAGAAAGAAGAAGAAGAAGAAGGAGGAGGAGGAGGACGAGAAGAAGAAGAAGAAGAAGAAGGAGGAGGAGGACGAGAAGAAGAAGAAGAAGAAGGAAAAAAGAAGAAAAGGAAAGAAGAAGAAGGAGGAGGAGGACGAGAAGAAGAAGGAGAAGGAAAAAAGAAGAAAAGAAAAGGAAAGAAGAAGGAGGAGGACGAGAAGAAGAGGAGAAGGAAAAAGAAGAAAAGAAAAGGAAAGAAGAAGGAGGACGAGAAGGAGGAGGAGAAGGAAAGAAGAAGAAAAAAGAAGAAGAAGAAGAAGAAGAAGAAGGGGAGGAGAAGGAAAAAGAAGAAAGGAAAGAAGAAGAAGGAGGAGGAGAAGGAAAAAAGAAGGAAAGAAGAAGAAGAAGAGGGAAGAAGAAGAAGAAGGAAAAAAGAAGAAAGGAAAGAAGAAGAAGAAAAAGAAGGAGGCCGAGAAGAAGAAGGAAAAAGAAGAAGAAAGAAGAAGAAGAAGAAGAAGAAGAAGAAGAAGAAGAAAAGAAGAAAAGAAGAGAAAAAGAAGAAAGAAGAAGAAGGAAAAAGAAGAAGAAGAAGAAGAAGGAAAAGAAAAGAAAGAAAGAAAGAAAGAAAAGAAAGAAGAAGAAGAAAAAGAAAAAGAAAGAAAGAAAGAAGAAAAAGAAAAAGAAGAAAGAAGAAGAAGAAGAAGAAGGAGGAGGAGGCCGAGAAGAAGAAGAAGAAGAAGGTGAGAAGAAGAAGAAGGAAAAAAGAAGAAGAAGGAAAAAGAAAAAGAAAAAAGAAAGAAAAAAAGAAAAGAAGAAAGAGAAGAACAAGAACAACAAAAAAGAAAAGGATGTTAACAGAGAAGAAGAAGAAGAAGAAGAAATAAAAACGAGAAAGGGAATAGAAGAAGAAGAAGAAGAAGAAGAAGAAGAAGAAGAAGAAGAAGAAGAAGAAGAATGTAGAGTTACACCTTGAGCATAATTTCCCTCATATCCACCCTGGCCTTGAGAAGTGTTGCTCGTTGGGGTGAAACGGCTAGTATATGTTATAATTATGTCTCACAACAAAAGAAGAAAAACAACGATTGCACCACTCACTTATTCGGCATGAAATAACCCAAGAAAAGTTGATGTGTTGCAAAACAAACCATCCAACAAACCAACCAACCAACCAGCCAACCAACTAACCAAAGAAACAAAGAAACAAACAAACAAACAAGTACATTGTTCTAGTAAAAATCTCACTATAATTTGCCATTTGTACTAGTTTCAATACTAGTTCAAAGGTCAGATTTTTTTTTCGATAAAAGTTGCCAACCTGAAAAATATAAGTCTTATTACTTGTTTTTTAAATTTTTTTATATATAGTATGACCTTCTATCCATGTTGTCAGATGAGGCTACAGTTAAGTACTAAAACGATTACTATAATCGCACATATCGATCAAACAATAACAGAAGCTGTTTTGCACAATTAACTTGCATATATGTATGTGCATTAACGTATATGCTGATAAAAGGCGACAAGAAATTTCACAATAGGCAACATAACGCTCCGAAAGTAATGTCTTCTAAAAAAACAACAAAAATAACTACAATTTTACATCTTAATATAATGGCGATTGTGAGGTTTTTCTCTCTGTAACCGAACTATATTACCACTCAAGTCCCTTAGTTATTTAAATCACATTCTCCATGATTTTTTTTTTTTTTAAATCTCAATTATTAATAAAAAATTGTTTTTACTTTATTAATACTGTTGCCATATCTAAATACTGGAATATTTACCACGTGCCCCACGTGTACGGGTTAGGCACAAGACCCTATTAATGTGGGACCAGCCACAAGCTGAAACTTATGGGTGGCGGGTACAAAAATGCGTTGATCCCGTCGACATTACACCACAAGGAGTGGGGGCTCAGGCACTGGACAATAAACCCAGCCCTGCCCCTTTAAATCGAGGGGCATGTGTTGCCTGGGGGGATGGCCCCCTGGGACCAACGATGTTAGCTTGCATTGTCCAGGGCCGAAGCCACCGGACCCCCGGTCAAAACCGGAGTTAGAGGTATTTGCCTCATACCCCACTTGTATGGGCTGGGCACAAGGCCTCGTTTTAATGTGGGCCCATCCACAAGCCAAAGCTCATGGGTGGGAAAGAACAAAAATTGTGTCGATCCCTTCGGCATTCCCCCTCAAGGGGGCGCCTCAGGCGCTGGGCAATAAACCCAGCCCCGCCTCCAATGGGTCAGGTGTTGCCTGGGGGGATAGCCCCCTGGGATCGACGCTATTAACTTGTAAGGTCCAGCGGCCGAAGCTCACTGGACCTCCGGTCGAAACCGGTGTTAGATATGTTGGACATATCTACATACTGATAACATGCAATTGTATTTATATATACAACAAAATAGCGGTTTACATTTTGAACAGGAAGGCTGATTTGCATATTGATATGAAAAAAATTATTTCAATAAAACCTGCTTAGTATTATTGATTTCTAATTGTTTGGTTTTATCTTAATGAATATGAACAAAAATCATGAGGATAAATATTAAAAGAAATCCATTAACAAAAAGAAATAACTGTTATTTTATTCTTTACATCCTATTTGAACTAAATTGTTAAATTAGGAAAATTTAGCAATTAAAGACGGGAGTGATGGTAGAGTTAGTTTCAGTTGTTCTATTTTTCGATTATACCCTCCCTCCGTTTCAAATCTTTTTTATCTGCATTCTTATTTAGTTTCATTAGCCTTTCTAATTTAATATAACTTTTTATTACATCAAACCTTAAATACTTGCACCCAGAGGGCGCATATATTTGCTAGTTACGGTCAAGTAGAAATTAAAAATAACGGTAATTCTGAACATCCCACCAGAAAACAGCTATACGTCCACCTGTTCCCTGTCCCCTATCCCACAAACCACCCGAGTAATACGAACAAGATATGCCGGGCACTCCTGTAGAATTAAGGATGAACTCATAAGTGACGTCCTTCTATTTCTGTTATAACAAGGGCAAGATCAAGAATGAAAAAAAAGTTCATTATAGCTATCAATGTGGAAAACACCAGAAAACATAGTCAATAAGGGATATACATACATACCTATATGCAAGGAAGCGCGTGGTGTAATGGTTAAAGTCATGGGAAATGGACTCGTCGCCCCGAGTTCAAATCCTGGACGTGGTAATTGCATTTCACATAGCGCTAATACCCTTGGGAAAGGTATGTATCCTACTCTCCCTCCAACTATGGGTAAATAGTAGGGCAGTCTGGGCTCTTTAACCTTGGTTATGCAACAGGTCTAGAAGGAAAACTCTGAATTCAAACCTGTTAAACTCCGCTTAAGAAATTGACCTTGTGTCGCATCCTGTTCGTGCGGAGGAGTTGGTAAATATATATATGCATATATCTTAACAACAGCAACCTTGAGCACCTTTTTGATCTCCATGTTTCTAACACACGTGGGCATGCCTACAAAGTCAGAAAACAGCATTGCTCATATGACTTTCGGAAACATTTTTTCACGCTAAGAATTACCGAAGCATGGAATAAGCTGCCCGCGTCTGTTGTAGGCTGCCGAAACACTGCATCTTTCAAAGCCTCCATGCTTCCTGTAGTCCACCAACACTGTACCTGATACCCCTTTCCACACACATATGCACACACACGCACACATATATGTATATTATTACGGTATGCTGTTCATGTTCTTGACACTAATACATTATTCTGTGTATTAGACATGAGACTTTGATGAGTTGTGGTGCACCTGAGCACTGTACACAATAGTGCAGATCGTCCAGCAAAAACCTACATAGACCAGCTCTGTGCGGATGCTGCATGCTGTGCGGAGGAACTTCCGAGGGGTCAATGAATGATAGGGATGGTTTTTGATCGGAAACTTACTACTAGAAATGTAGGAATTTTCTTGGTCTAAAAATTATGTTAATTTTATCAATTTCGTTTCATTTCCTACAATGATAACCGTTACGCTAT
>CM042151.1:1372759-1385704 GCA_023376005.1 Doryteuthis pealeii
AAGAAAAGGAAAGAGGATGAGAGGGAGGAGGGGAACGGTGGAGAAGAAGAAGAAAAAAGGAAATGAAAGAAAGACCAGAAAGAGAATAGAGAAGAAGAAGAAGAAGAACAACAACAACAACAGCAGAAGCAGCAAAAGCAACAACAACAACAAAGACAAGGAAGGGAACAGAGAAGAAAAAGAAGAAGAAGAAGAAGAAGAAAGAAAGAAAGAAACGGGGTGATGGTGCAGAAGAAGAAAAAGGAAAGAAAGAAAGACGTGGAAGGGAACGAAGAAGAAGAAGGGTGGAGAAGAAGAAGAAGAAGAAGAAAAAAGGAAATGAAAGAAAGACAAGAAAGAAAATAGAGAAGAAGAAGAAGAAGAAGAAGAAGAAGAAGGAGGAGGAATTGGTGAAAAGAAGAAAAAGAAAATGAAAGAAGATGAAGATGAAGATGAAGAAGAAGAAAAGGAAAGAAGAGGAGAAGGAGGAGGGGAACGGTGGAGAAGAAGAAGAAAAAAGGAAATGAAAGAAAGGCCAGAAAGGATAAAGAAGAAGAAGAAGAAGAAGAAATAAGTAAAGAAAGAAACGGGGTGATGGTGCAGAAGAAGAAAAAGGATAGAAAGAAAGACATGGAAGGGAACGAAGAAGAAGAAGGGTGGAGAAGAAGAAGAAAAAATGAAATGAAAGAAAGACAAGAAAGAAAATAGAGAAGAAGAAGAAGGAGGAATTGGTGAAAAGAAGAAAAAGAAAATGAAAGAAAATGAAAGAAGATGAAGATGAATAAAAGGAAAGAAGAGGAGAAGGAGGAGGGGAACGGTGGAGAAGAAGAAGAAAAAAGGAAATGAAAGAAAGGCCAGAAAGGAATAAAGAAGAAGAAGAAGAAGAAGAAATAAGTAAAGAAAGAAACGGGGTGATGGTGGAGAAGAAGAAAAAAGATAGAAAGAAAGACATGGAAGGGAACGAAGAGAAGAAGAAGAAGAAGAAGCAACAACAACAACAACAACAAAGATAAGGAAGGGAACAGAGAAGAAGAAGAAGAAGAAGAAGAAATAAATAAAGAAACGGGGTGATGGTGCAGAAGAAGAAAAAGGATAGAAAGAAAGACATGGAAGGGAACGAAAAGAAGAAGAAGAATGAGGAGGGGAACGATGGAGAAGAATAAAAAAGGAAATTAAAGAAAGACAAGAAAGGGAATAGAGAAGAAGAAGAAGGAGGAGGGGAGGAGGAGGCGGAATTGGGGAGAAGAAGAAAAAGAAAATGAAAGAAGAAGAAGAACAACAACAACAAAGATAAGAGAAGAGAAGAGAAGAGAAGAGAAGAGAAGAAGAAGAAAGAGAAGAAGAAGAAGAAGCAGCGGAGGAGGAGGCGGAATTGGGGGAAGAAGAAAAAGAAAAATGAAAGAAGAAGAAGAAGAACAACAACAACAACAAAGATAAGAAAGAGAAGAAGAAGAAGGGGAGGAGGAATTGGGGAGAAGAAGAAAGAGAAAAGAGAGAAGAAGAAGAACAACAACAACAAAGATAAGAAAGAGAAAAGAGAGAAGAAGAAGAAGAAGAAGAAGAAGAAGAAAAAAGAGAAGAAAAAGAAAGAAGAGAAAAGAAAGAAAAGAAAGAAAAAAGAAAAAAGAAGAAAAGAGAGAAAGAGAAAGAGAAAAAAAGAAAGAAAGAGAAAGAAAGAGAAAAAGAAAGAAAGAAAGAAAGAAAGAAAGAAAGAAAGAAAGAAAGAAGAGAAAAAGAAGAAAAAAGAAAAGAAAAGAAAAAAAGAAAAGAGAAAAAGAAGAAAAAAAGAAAGAGAAAAGAAAGAAAAAAAGAAAGACGAGAAAGGGGACGGGAGCTGAGATGAAGGAATGGCGGCAGGTAGTTACGAAGGCAGCAGCAGCAGCAGCAGCAGCAGCAAGGTGTCTATAATTTCAAAACTGCAGATCTATTTACACTGGCGTATCTCAATATCCATCGACGCCACTGAATGCAAATTTCGGTAGTTTGAGGGCAGTTATGGATCGTGTGTGACCCAATTTGCACACGACCTCTTGGCCTGCATTTTTGCGCGCCAAAACGAAACAAACACACGCATGCGTGCACACTTCAACTGGAGGTTCGTGCATTTGTCGGTGTTGGCAGGTTCGGTTCAGTTTATTTGCTTAACGGCATATCAACTACCTATGGGTTGTCTAATGCCGAAAGTTGATAATTTTCTAGATGTTTGCTTGTAATTCTGACTACAAGGGTCGTTTAAAAAGTTCTAAGCCTCACCAAGATACTTTATAATTGCTGCGCCCTCTATTTTGTCAATTTTTAGATTTGTCTCACATTTCTCAACTGGTGTAGAACTTTTTGAACGACACTCGTATATATATATATATATATATATATATATATATATATGGGAATAAATATGGAAATAAATCCGACAATATTAAGAAATTTGAAAAAACAAGTGTTCCAAAAATAAGATAAATTTATCTATCGACGTTTAAACGTTTCGGTTTCTTTAAACTTTCATCAGGATAGATTATGGGGTGAAGAAATTGTCAACTATAAAACATCCATCAATTTCTTCACCCCATAATACATCCTGATGAAGGTTTAAAGAAACCGAAACTTTTAAGAGTCGATAAATAAATCATAAATATAAATTATATATAAATTATAAATATCTTATTTTTGGAACACTTGTTTTTTTCAAATTTCTTTATATATATATATATATATATATATATATATATATATATATATAAGTTGTCGGGGTGGCCTAAAGTCGGTATCAGCCAATCAGCGAGGAAGTCTATCCCCTTTTCACTAGCGCAAGACCAAGGAAGTTGTTTTTGCATTTTAGGAGGAGCACCACACCTACCATCAGCTCTTAACTTTGCCGCACAGATCCCTGTGCTACTCATACGCTGAGTTGGCGATGACCGGTATCGAACTAGGAACCTTGTTGTTTCTAGCCGAAGGCTCTACCGACTGAGCTAACCCGGCCTATATATATATATATATATATATATATATATATATATATATATATATATATAATATGTGTGTGTGTGTGTGTGTGTGTGTGTGGAGAAAGGTAGACAAACACGGGATGTTGTACAAGACGTTGCGGTCTGTTTAGACCTTCTTCAGGACAGTGGATTGAGGTCTTGATTCAAAGGATGTCGTTCTCATACTGGGAAGCCAGGGGGTCAATATGAGAACGACATTCTTTGAAGCAAGAACTTAATCAACTGTCCTGAAGAAGGTTTAACAGACCGAGACGTTATAAAGTCGACATCACTACCCATAATAAACATCCAACCTGTACAACATCCCGTATTTGTCTAACTTTCTCCACATATTGTCGGATTAATTTCCTCTTATTTCTTCACAAATATATTTTTAGGAGAATATGTGCTTAATTGAAGTCGTACCTAATTTTGAAAATTAATTAATTAATGATTAATGAATTAGGCGGGTATACCTATTCAAATGTAAGGCTTAACAAATCGAGAAAAATCAGTTTAGCCTTACATTTGAATAGGTATGTCCGCCTAATTCATTAATTATTAATTAATTAATTTTCAAAATTAGATACGACCTCAATTAAGCACATATTCTCCAAAAATTGTCGGCTAAAAAAAGCCATATCAAAACACATTGTTTGTTTGTTTACTTCTCATATATATATATATATATATATATATATATATATGAATTTATATAATATAATATAAATATATCTAATAGTTGGAGTGTATTATGAACAATTTTTGATATTTTAATACACACTTTTTATACAATTTTTTAAACAATTTTACATCAGGCTCTTTTGAGTCTTATTATAAACTGTAATGCTTCTGATTTTTAAAAATTAAAAATAAAATTAATTTCATTTATAATACAGACAACGCATTTTTTGAAAAATTCCAACTTTGACAAACAGCGTTCTGTTTGCACATTTTTCTTCTAACGGTCATTTCATCCCGTTTCACTTTTGTTGAAGACCGATCTATTACATACGGTCGATACAGATATTCCTCGGGACCTCACAACAGTGAGGGGGTCGATGTGCAGTTAAAACCGTTGAGAGGAAGGCCCCGAAACGGTGCACATTCTCTCCTGATGATCCCATGCTTTTGTAAACATTTGTTTTTTCATTATATCAAATTCACACTGTCGGATTAATTTCCTTTTATTTCACACACACACACACACATATTATATATATATATTATATATATATATATATATATATATATATATATATGAACAAAAAGTTCTAAGACAAACAGAAATATTTTGTTATGTTTATCATTCTCAACTAATTTTGACCTAAACAGTAAGGTGGCTGATCCCGCTTAGTAATTTATTGAGGGGATTAAACCACCCAGAGAATTAACATCATTACCACCCGGTACAGCCCCCTCCAAAAAAACAAAACCAAACAAAAAACAAAAAAAAACAAAAAACAAAAAAAAACAAGAAAAACAACAACAACAACAAAACCCTGAGATGAAGTGAAGAACTGAAACCCGATATCTTTTCAGGAATCCCCAGAAAATTATATATAAAGCCTCATGAATTATCTGTTTACCATTTTCAATAAAGTTAGCGGTCTGATAAAACTCATAGTTATACACAGATACCCGTGAACAGTAATAGATCTATAACCGCAAAATGACCGATTTCTATGCCTTTTTCGGTAAATGATGAGGAAGTGCGTCCCGAAAAAAACGCTACCCGGTGACTATCAAAATAACAACCCCAGCTCGTCGTAATTCTTGTTTATTTATCGTAATTTGTCGTAATTCTTGTTTAGATATGAACATGGATATATAGTTTTGAATATACTGAGATAGATAGATAGATAAACAAACAAAATAATATCGATAAATACGAACAAATGGAGATAGATAGATATTTTCGACAAGTAAATGTATTTTTTTTTTTGGGGGGGGGTCCCTTCTTTTTTGTCGTAATTCTTGTTTATTTAAACTAAAAACAAGACATTAAACAACATGAATAAAAAAAAAATCTTAGTATTTAAAATAATATAGATAAATATGAACAAATTGAGATAGATAGATAGGTAGATATGAAGATGGATAGTTTTGAATAGACTTAGCTGGGTTGTTATTTTAATAGTCAACGGGTAGCAATTTTTGAGGCAGGAGACCGGGACGCACTTCCTCATAAATTATCCCTTTTTCTTTACTATATATATATATATATATATATATATATATATGTGGAAAATAAATCCGACAAAATAAAGAAAATGATGGATGTTTTTATATGTGACAGGAGATTATTTATATACATTTATTATTAATACAGTTACATAACTAAAAAGATTTTCATCTCCTGTCATCTATAAAAACATCCATCATTTTCTTCACCCCAAGATACATCCTGATGAAGGTTCAATGAAACCGAAATGTTTTAAACATCGATAATTAAATTCATCCCATTTTCGGAACACTTGCTTTTTCAAATTTTCATATATATATATATATATATATATATATATATATTACTCTATTAGAAAAAATAATTGGGTTAATAGACTTAGTTTGTGAAATCTGCCTTGACAGTAACTTTCCGGTTTAAGGAGAAATATTTTTGAAAATGTCTACCGTAATTAGAGATTCCATTTATCATTTTGAAAGTTTCAATTAGATCAAACGCCATTCTTCTTTCTAGTAAATTAGTTAATCCTAATTTCTCCAATCTTTCCCTGTAATTGTAATGTTTTACTCCTTTTTTTTAATTAAGTTGTCACTATTCTTTCTACGCCCTTGAATCTCAATATTGCACTCCAATTTCTATGTATTGATAGTGGAGTCAAATATGCTATATTTTATATTCTACGTTCTATGTATTTTAGTGTATTAATAACGTAAATCTTATGTGTAAAGATTCTATGTTCTGTGTATTTTATTGTATTAATTACGTAAATTTTATGAGTGAAGATTCTATGTTCTATGTATTTTATTGTATTAATAACGTAAATATTCTGTGTAAAGATTCTATGTTCTATGTATTTTATTGTATTAATAACGTAAATATTCTGTGAAAAGATTCTATGTCCTATGTATTTTATTGTATTAATAACGTAAATATTCTGTGAAAAGATTCTATGTTCTATGTATTTTATTGTATTAATTACGTAAATTTCATGAGTGAAGATTTTATGTTCTATGTATTTTATTGTATTAATAACGTAAATTTCATGAGTGAAGATTCTATGTTCTATGTATTCTATTGTATTAATTACGTAAATGTTATGAGTGAAGATTCTATGTTCTATGTATTTTAGTGTATTAATAACGTAAATCTTATGTGAAAAGATTCTATGTTCTATGTATTTTATTGTATTAATTACGTAAATTTCATGAGTGAAGATTTTATGTTCTATGTATTTTATTGTATTAATAACGTAAATTTCATGAGTGAAGATTCTATGTTCTATGTATTCTATTGTATTAATAACGTAAATGTTCTTTGTAAAAATGATATGCTCTATGTATTTTATTGTATTAATTACGTAAATATTATAAGTGAAGGTTCTATGTTCTATGTATTTTATTGTATTAATAACGTAAATTTCATGACGATTTTATGTTCTATGTATTTTATTGTATTAATAACGTAAATGTTCTGTGTAAAGATTCTATGTTCTATGTATTTTATTGTATTAATAACGTAGATTTTATGTGTAAAGATTCTCTGTCCTATGTATTTTATAGTTTTAATAACTCAAATTTTATGTGTAAAGATTCTATGTTCTATGTATTTTAATGTATTAATAACGTAGATTTTATGTGTAAAGATTCTCTGTCCTATGTATTTTATAGTTTTAATAACTCAAATTTTATGTGTAAAGATTCTATGTTCTATGTATTTTAATGTATTAATAACGTAAATGTTCTTTGTAATGATTCTATTTCCTATGTATTTTATTGTATTAATAACGTAAATCTTATGTGTAAAGATTCTATGTCCTATGTATTTTATTGTATTAATAAAACGTAAAAATTCTCTGTTCTATGTATTTTATTGTATTAATAACGTACATTTTCTGTGTAAAGATTTTGAAAGATAAAAAGTGGGAGATGACCACGGAGGCATAACAAATAAATCTTATTATAATGGAGATTGTCTGTTTTTCTGTAACCGAAACTTCATCACTACACAAGTCACAATCCCTTAGTTATTTACGTCACATTTTCAATGATTTTATTATTATTTAAAACTAGATTATTAATAAAATTGTTTTACATTATTTATATTGTTGATTATATTTATGAACTAATAACATGCAATTGTATTTATATATAGAACAAAATAATGGTTTACATTGTGAACGGGACCGCTAATTTGCATATGGATATTGAAAATTTGATTTTAATAAATATGTGCTTAGTATTATTTATTTTTAATTGTCTCGTTTTATCTTAATGAATATGAGCAAAAACCTCGGGTATAAATCTTAAAAGAAATCCATTAACAAGAAGAAATAACTGCAATTTTAATTTACTTCCTTATTCAATTAAATAGTTAGATTAGTAAAATTTAACAAAGAAAGGCGGGAGGTTCAGTTGTTTTATTTTTTTTATTATACGCTCCCTCTGTTTTGAATTTTTTTTTATCTGATTTCTTATTTATATATATATATATATATATATATATATAGAGAGAGAGAGATGGCGAGAGAGAGAGAGAGAGAGAGAGAGAGAGAGAGTGGAAAATAGAGATTGAGGCATGACAACTTGAGATGGACAGATATATAAATATATAGATAGATAGAGAGAAGACAAACATAGATAGATAGATAGATGCCGAGCGATGGAGAGAGAGAGAGAGAGAGAGAGAGAGAAAGAAAGAGAAAGAGAGAGGACAAACATAGATAGATAGATAGATATATCGATAATCAATAAATCACTCACTCAATCAAACGATATACACAAAAACGCACCTGTATGTTTAGATAGGTATACAGATACACAATATCCCTTAAAATCTAAACTGAATGTGGCAAACACGTACGCACGCGTACACACATCTGTATGCGTTGCTGTGTACGTTTTTTTGTTGTTCATGAATAAATAAGCCGGAGCGCATGCGCATAACCACCCCCACCCGATATCCCAGATTCTATTCATTCTGTTTGGTCTAATGAAATGGCCGCGGGTGTTGCTATTCAATTTTCGTCATCCGTTTAATAAAATTTCCTCTAATTTTCTTTCGGGAATATAACAGAACGAGGGAAAGAAAAACGAAAAAAAAGAAAGAAAAAAAAAAAGAAAAAGAAAAAAGAAGGAAAGAAAAGAAAAGAAAAGAAAAGAAAGAACAAAGTAGTTACAAAAGAAATGAATAATTTGACAATCTACAAAAAAAAAAAAAAAATAAATAGATAAAAAAAAACAAAAAAAACGAGAATATATTTTTAAAAAAAGAATCAAAGGATAAAAGTACATATAAGTAATTTTTGAAATGTAAAGTGGATTTAAAAAAAATTCTATTGCATTCTCTCTTTTCAAATTTTCAATGTCTCCCCTCCGGCAATTAAAATAAGCCTCTCGTAAATTAGAAGACATACTTGTGTGCATGCGAGTGTGTGTATGGTGTGTGTGTGTGTGCATATGTATGTGTATGTCTCTCTGTGTGTGCATATATATATGTATATGTATATGTCTGTGTGTGTGTGTTTGTGCAGAATGGTCCGAAAGTCTAGTTAAACCCCTACATATTGTTATAAGTAGACGGGGTGGCCTACTGTCGGTATCAGCCAAACAGCAAGGGAGTCTGTCCCCTTTTCACTACCGCTAGACCACGGACATTGCTAATGCGTTAGTTAAACCCTTACATATTGTTTTAACTTTCGTTATTTTTGGTTTCAGTTATAAGATATAAAAGAGAGAGAGAGAGAGAGGAGAGAGAGAGAGAGAGAGAGAGAGAGAGAGAGAGAGAGAGGTGGGTGGGTGGGAAGGAGATAAAATTATGGACACTATATTACATATATATATATGTTATAGACATATACATATATATGTATATATATATATATTTTAGACATGAGAGAAAACCAAATGGACAACCACTAGCAACAACTTCAATTCCGGAGATCTTCTGTAGAAGAGATTTTTATCTCGAAATATTAAGAATAAATCACAGGTTAACAAACAACACCATAGTTACCTTATTTTTTTTACACTTGCATTGAGATAGCCAACCGCCAAACCAATATAAACGCAATGCTTCAAGCAAATTATAAAAACCTTATATATATATATATATAATATATATATATATATAATGAATGAATGATATATTGAAAAAAAATGATGTTTACAAATGCTTGGGATCATCAGGAGAGAATGTGCACCGTTTCGGGGCCTTCCTCTCAACGGTTTTAACTGCCCCCCCCCCTCACTGATGTGAGGTCCCTCGGAATATCTGTATCGACCGTATGTAATAGATCGGTCTTCAACAAAAGTAAAACGGGATGAAATGACCGTTAGAAGAAGAATGCGCACTCTCCTGATGATCCCAAACATTTGTAAACATCATTTGTTTTTTTCAATATATCAAATTCACACTGTCGGATTAATTTCCTTTTATTTTCACACACACACACACACACACACATATATATATATATATATATATGTAAACAACTTTTAGCTATTTTCAGCCGACAGTATATTTGTGATTTTTAATTTTAGTCAGACCTAATTTTTTGAAAGTTAATTCATTTATGTTTAATTAGGCGGGATTTTAACTACTTAAAATGTGAGGCTAAACAAATCGAGAAAAATCAATCTCTGAATATATATTTCGACCTATTAGGTCTCATCAGCAGAGTTATAGATACGAGGACCGCCTAGCGTGTGACTTGAACCCTTTGTGCCGAAATATATATTTATATATATATATTAGTTTGTGTATATATATATATCTATATATAATTGCATGGATATTTTCAATTGCAACCCTGTAGGTTTCATGCTTTCGCATTCATCAGGCAGTAAATAAAGAATGCGCGTGCGTGCGTGTATGTGTGTGTGCGTGCGTGCGTGCGTGTGTGTGTGTGTGTGTGTAGGATGGCCCGAAAGTCTCGTCAGGTCAATATATGGTTTTAATAATATAATATATGAGGGATTGAGTGAGTTAGTGTGTGCGTGTCTGTGTGTGCGTGTTTATGTTTGTGTGTGTGTGTGTGTGTGTGTGTATACGGAGGTTCCCAACGTAGTGTCCCCCTACATTGTTTTCGAAAAAGGAATATCATTTTACCTCTAAAAAATCTTGAAAGATTAAATCATTTTCTTAAATTTCGGGTTGTATGATGTAATTAGTTTACCTCTAAGAAAAAAATTATGCAGGGGGTGATCATACTTTCGGACGACTCTCTAGAACAAAATCTTAAACAATATAAAAAAAAAAAGATAATAATCCAATTTTTGCAACGTAAAGTGGATTTTTATCTTATTGCATTACAAAAAACCCTACGGCAATTAAAATAAGCCTTTCGTAAATTAAAATACATCCTTGTGTATATATATATATATATAATTTGTGTGTCTGTGTGTGTTCATAAACATATATATGTGTATATATATATAATACGCGCGCACACACACACACAAATATATATATATATATATATATATATATATATATATATATATATATATGCATAGATAAAATGGTATGAAAACACACAATGCTGTTAAATTGAAGATATGTTATATCATATTCATAACTAATATTGAACAATATTTCGATTTATAAAAATCATCATCAGAGCTTGTTTTTAATCCGGGCTCATCGAGAGAGAAGCAGAAAATAATTTAAATTCAAAACGGAAGCATTGTTGTTCCAAAAAGCGTGCAAGCCAGGCGATCGTTTCATGCGATATACACACACACACACACATATATATATATATATGGTCTCCTGCAGAGCCAGTAACGACGTAAATCTCATATATCGAAATTTTAACTTGATTGAAGTGATCCAGGGTCGGTATTCCACCGCCCCACCTCCCCAGTATACAGAATTACCTTTTTCATCGCTGTAGGCTTAGAAATAGCCACAAATAGCCATTTGAATTTGAACTCTGCAGAATGTTGTCTCGGTTTTCCAATGAACTTCACGTTGTTATCTCCTCATGTAATTGAAATCAGACCCATTAAATTAAAGATTTATTATTGAGAAATTTAGAATCTGGCTTTATAAATATACAGGCTGACCCATAAATGACTGACCTATAAAAATATATATATATAATCCTTTAGTCTTTTGATTGGTCGGTTGGTTTATTGATTTTAACGGCATATCAAACCGTCTGGGGTTGTCATGCCTAACGGTTAGGAAGTAATATATATCGTGTATTTATATTTATACTTTTTTAGTAATTGGTTTTAACAAAGTGTTAGCACCATTGGGGATCTTGTTGTATGATATACATTAAGTCCTTGTCTATATTCTATGGTATAATTTTATTTCCCTCAAAAAGGAGAGAATGTCCTCCATGTTGACATTTTCAAACAGATCTTTCATATTGTTTGCTTTAAAATAACGGTTTCTGATGTGAGCAAGAAACCTGCATTCGCTGAATAAGTGTTTAACAGTCAAAGGTGTGATAGAATATAGTCCAAGAAAATATACTTTTAGAGTCGTAGAAAATGGAATCGTTGACCCGAGTTCAAAACCTAGACGAAGCTACAATTCCTATAGTGCTAATACCATCGAGCAAGGTATGAATCCTACTACTCTCCCCCCAGCTGTGGGTAAATAGTAGGGCGGACTGAGTTATTTAACCTTGGTTAGGCAACCAGTCCTGGAGAAGGAAAACTCTGAATTCAAACCTATTAAACTCCGCTTGGGGTTGTCACTACTAGAAGAAGTCCTGTCCTAATTAGTGATCTATTTCGCTAATTTTAATTTTAAACTGTTTTTTTTTTTAATTTTAGCTTTTTGTGAAAAATTATATCTTGGAGCTTGCCTCTATTTTCACGGATACCGAGTTGCACCTTAATTCGAGAACTTTGTATGATTTGCTCAAGGTTTCCGAGGTCAATCCTCTTATCTCTACACGAATATTATTCTTGTGCTGTAGCAAATCTTAAGCTTATTCTAATATACACACTACGTAATTTAAATAACCTCACGAAAGGAAGTAAGGACAAGAAAACAGGCGAATAGGGAGGCCAACTTCACAGCAAGAAACCAATGGTAGCAAAATAGTTCCAATTCAAATAAATATAAACTAAATTATTTATTTATCTATTAACGCTCTATCACATATATTGAGCACTCTCCTCTAATTAATATATATATATATATATATTATATATATATATATATATATTGGTTTGGAAGTTGATTTTGAAGGCAATCACAATGCAGGTGTAAAGAAAAAATAATAAGCTAACAATGGTGTTGTGTGTTAGCCTGTATTTTCTTCTTGAATTTTCGAGATAAAATCTCTTTTTCAGAAGATCACTGGAACTGAAGTTGTCTTGTTATGGCATTTCTAGTTAAACTAATTTTAGATGTATTTATGATATGGCCTTTTTTAAGCCGACAATTTTTGGGAGAATATGTCGGCTAAAAAAGCCATATCATAAACATATCGTTTGTGTATTTACTTCTCATACTGTCGTGTAGAAGAAGTCACTATAAGAGGAATAGAAACCTACTTCTAAACAAAACGAAAAATCTAAGAAAGTCCGGTTGGTGTAGGGGTTACGGTGTTCGCCTGTCAGCTTGACAGTCGGGTTTTGAATCACGCACAATGCGGTCTTCCTATCTATAGCTCTGCTGATGAGGCCTAATAGGCCGAAATGTGCATACAGAGATTGATTTTTCTCGATTTGTTTAGCCTTATATTTAAATAGGTATGCCCGCCTAATTAATTAATAATTAATTAATTAACTTTCAAAATTAGGTACGACTTCAATTAAGCAGCAGTTCTCCGCA
>CM042151.1:1385804-1388304 GCA_023376005.1 Doryteuthis pealeii
AGTAGGAATAGGTAAACCTACTTTCTAAACAAAACGAAAATCTAAGAAAGTCCGGTTGGTGTAGGGTTACGGTGTTCGCCTGTCAGCTTGACAGTCGGGTTTTGAATCACGCACAATGCGGTCTTCCTATCTATAGCTCTGCTGATGAGGCCTAATAGGCTGAAATGTGCATACAGAGATTGATTTTTCTCGATTTGTTTAGCCTTATATTTAAATAGATATGCCCGCCTAATTAATTAATTATTAATTAATTAACTTTCAAAATTAGGTACGACTTCAATTAAGCACAGATTCTCCCAAAAATTGTCGGCTAAAAAAAAGCCATATCATAAACACATCGCTTGTGTATTTACTTCTCATATATATATATATATATATATATATATATAATATATATAAGGTGTGTCAAAAAGTATCGAGATTGAAGGTACTTTTTGACACATCTAGTATTCTGAAAAAATGAACGTTCCATTCATTGTTCATTTTTATCTTTTAAATACAGCTTTAAAATCTGTGCTTTTTGACATATGCTGTAATCTAAAAAAAATAACGTCCCATTTATTGTTAATTTCTATCTTGGTGAATACACCTTCAATCCCAACTCTTTTATGACACACATTGTATTCTAAAACAATTAACGTTACAATATATTGTTAATTTCTATATTTGTAAATACAGCTTCAATCTCTATGCCTTTATGACACACCTTGCATACACACACACATATATATATATATATATATATATATATTATATTATATATATATATATTTCTCTAATATCAAACGAAAAAATGCAACAACGTTAGCTAGCTACATTTGGGATTTAAAACATCAAAACATAACACCGATTATCAAATGGGATTTATTAAAAAAACGAGCGCTTGCCGAGGTCTGACGGACCCCTGCTTCTTGTGTCTACAGGAAAAGTTAGAAATAATTAGATTCCCAAATAAAAATGACTTAATTAATATAAAGGATGAGTTCCCAGGAAAATGTATGCATCGATTACGCAACGCATTAGAATACGAATAATATATAACTGATCAATAAGGGCATAATACAGTAAAATTATGATATAGCAGTAACAAAGAAAAACTACTAGAAGAAATAAAGAAATAAATTAAAAAAAACTTAGCCAAACTCCAGACAAACTGACCCCATAAAGGTCAATAGAGTAAGTTGAAGATAGTGGTAAGGGGTAATAAAAGTATAATGTTACAGCGGGCTACTACCCACGTAGGTCAAGATAGAAGGAGCTTAACCTCAACTACAAACTAGCAGCCCACTAAGATCAGGAAGAATTAAAGAAATATCAGTCTAGTTATATAAAATAACCGAAAATATCCACTCCATCCCCCTGATGAAGGTGTTAGATTAACACCGAAACCGCGGTCGGGAAATAACTTCTACGACAATTAATGCTCTATAATCACAATATATTGAGCCCTATTAACTGCTTACGCTATTTTCACATAGTAGTACCCGTAAATGAATATATATATATATATATATATATATATATATATATATATATGTGTGTGTGTGTTGTATGTGGGGTGAGGTGGGGTGTGCGCATGCGCAGTGAAGCTAATAAATGTTAAACTGGTAATTAATAACAGAACGTGGAAAAATTGTGTCTTAGCTAATTGAATGACGAGAAACCAGTGATGGGGAAAAATGTTTCAGTTAAACTTTATATAATTCAAAAAAAAAAAAAAAAAAAAAAAAAAAAAAAAAAAGGAAAAGAAAAAGAAAAACAAAAGAAACAAAAGGAAAAGAAAAAGAATTTCTTTTAAATCCATTAATTTTGCTTGAAATTAAATTTGAGTAATTGGGAATTTTTGTTTTGGAATTCAAAATTCAGAGAAGCAAATCTAGTTGGAACCAGTCTAAGAAAAAAAAAAAAAAAAAAAAAAAAAAAAAATGTATAAGATAAAATAAGATGAAAATAAATAAAGATAAAAAAATTAAAATGTTGGGTTAAAGAATAATGATGATAAGAACAGAGTAACCTATTTAAGAGAAAATGGAAAACTTAGAGAATGATTAGGTTTTGGAAAGCTCCCCCGCCAAAAAAAAATTATTCAGCCCCCCCCCCCCCCAAAAAAAAAGACAAAGAAAAAGAAGGAATTCTTTTAATTCTTAATTAGTTTGTTTTCTCTTTCCTTCTGCTTATATACGATCAGATTAATTTTAATATTTTATCACCTTGTAAATACACACATGTTAACACAGTTTCTCTTTTAGTGTAGGAAAGAAAAAAATATATATAATATATATATATATATATCATGTCTTTTTTTTAAGTTGGGCGTTATTACGAAGCATCTAAAAATAAATGAATGAACTCTTAAATAAGATGCAAAAACGTTTTTAACATCTCAACCATTTCACGACTGGTTTTTAAGATCTCAACCATTGGATTCATCTGATGATTGGATTAGCATGAATCTTTAAGTTATGAGTGTAAACCCATAATATTACCATTGATTATAAAT
>CM042151.1:1390804-1429081 GCA_023376005.1 Doryteuthis pealeii
ATAAATTTCGATGTGAATTGGTACACTGCTTATAAAAGTGGTTTATTTATACCGGTGAAGGCAAATTATAGATCAGTGGTTCCCAACAATTTTAGTATCATGCCCCACCTTTTTTTGTCACAAATTTCTTCATGTGCCCCACCTTTTAATTGTTTAGTATGATATAACAATATCAGTTTTGAAGAAGTATAACATAAAAATTTGTATCTTTCAAATCTTATTATAATGGAGATTGTGTGTTTTTCTGTCTGTAACCGAAACTATATTACTAATCGAGTCACAATTAACATAGTTATTTACATCACATTCTCCATGATTTTATTTATATTTAAACCTCAATTATTAATAAAATTGCTTCACCTTTTTATTAGTGTTGTCCATATCTACATGATATTTACTGCGTACCCCACTTGTACGGGTCAGGCACAAAGTCCCTATTAACGTGGGACCACCCACAAGCCGAAGCTCATGGAGTGGCAGGTGAAAAAATTGCGTCGATCCCGTCGGCATTCCCCCTCAAGGGGGGCGCCTCAGGCACTGGGCAATAAACCCAGCCCTGCCCCTTTAAATCGAGGGGGCAGGTGTTGCCTGGGGTATAGCCCCCTGGGATCGACGCCGTTAATTATATCAATGGTCCAGAGGCCGAAGTCACTGTTGACCATATCTACATACTAATAACATGCTATTGTATTTATATATACAAAAAAATAGCGGTTTGCAGTGTGAACGGGAAGGCTAATTTGCATATTGATATAAAAAATGTGATTTTATTAAATATGTGCTTAGTATTATTGATTTTTAACCGTTTGGTTTTATTTTAATGAATATAAGCAAAAATCTCTCCAATGAATCATAAATGAAATCCATTAACAAGAAAAAATAAGTGTAATTTTATTCTTTATTTCCTAATTTAACTAAATAGTTAAATAAGTAAAATTCAGCAATGAAAGACGGGAGCGATGGAAGAGTAAGTTTCATTTCTATTTTTCTATTATACCCCCTCTCTGTTACATATCTTTTTATCTGCCTTCTTATTAGACTTTCTAATTTAATACGATATTTCATTACATTAAAACTTAAATACTTGCACCCGGAGGGTGCATATATTTGCTAGTAAAACTAAAGGATCTAACTTCAAATTTAATAAAATCAAATCCATTCTATAATGTTTATAATTGCGGGGGAGGGCAACAGATGAAGAACTGCAAAGTTGAACAAGTCAGAAGCCACGCATATAGCTGGTGCTAGATGCACGAGAACATTAGTGTGTGAACACTTGACTAGACGGAGGAGATTGTTTTGCTGGGGTGGAGAACCACACCAACCACCAGAGGGAAAAGGAAATATATAATGTTTATAAAAGTTTGGCGGAACCACGATAATATTTTCATTGTTCTAAATATTTATTTCAACTCAGATCCTCATCTTTATTAGCATCATTCGAGCTATTGTCCTCATCTTTATTGTTATCTGTACAATGTTTCGGCTGATGTGCCCTCCAGCCTTCTTCAGGTATTTCTTGTCAGACTCAGGAACCTTCTTCTCGAACTTGAGATCCTTCTTGTAATCGGGAGCCATCACGAAAATTGGAACCCCACCCTTTATTCAATCCACGGGGGTATTCTGTTCTCATTCCGCTAACCATAGCTGGTTACATAGCTGTGATAATTATAATTCTGTGTTACAGCTGCCCTTGTCCAGGATTGAACCTGCGGTTTAGAGATAACTGTCACTTAGCCCAAGATCTTTATCCACTATGTTATGTATCCAATTGTGAATTTTAGGAACATATAAACCTAATGTCTTCTTTTACCTAGAATATCTACCTATTCTCTTGTGTATGATTTTTTTTACCTAGACTCATATTGTTCTGTTTTTTTTTTTTTGTTTTTTTTTGTACAGATAACAATGAAGATGAGGACAATAATCCGAATAACGCAGATAATTCTAATCATCAAGCCTCATCTCCAAACATTCAGAGAAATAACTATTGAAATGTATTTACAGTTAGCTTGAAATAGTGAGGGAAGAAAAAAGAAAAACACTGGGATGCATGGATATGATTTTACTTGTGTAGGATTTTTTTTACCTTGACTTATATTGCGTCTTTTTTCCTATAATAACTCTAATAATGTAATCATCAAGCCAAATCTAAAATATTCAGAGAAATACTCATCTTCATTGTTTTTAACTCAGATCGTCATCTTCATTTTCTAAAACTCAGACCCTCGTCTTCATTCTTGCCAACAATGGTCTACTTAGCCCGACCCGTTAACCCTCACCACAACTCGGGCGCTCAACAATTAAATGTAGATCAGATAGCATCTCCTCCCTGAACGACAGGGGCGTTAGAATGCACCGACTGCACCTCTGCAGAGGGGTATGACTCCCCCATTGGGGCTACCTATTGACCGTGGGTGGCGACCCGTTATGCTTCAGCATAGAACCCAGGTGGCTGAGCAGTCCATGACATGCAATATTCCACTATGGTCCCTACTTTGGTTAGACGGGCGGTCGGAGAGGCCCCCTCCGTTCAATCGGCTGGTCACGCCAAACCCTAGTACCTATACAATTTTCCCTACCTTTTGCCCTTATGACAAACCCCAACCTCTTTTTATCATATTGGTGCTAGAATGCAGTGGCTGAGGGTCTTCCTGTCCTGGGAATGACGTTAAACTCTATCTGATGGTGAGGTTCCAGTTTTGGAGGTTTGGGAATGTGGAGCACCACTTCATCAGCATTGCTCCCTGGTCCACTCTGACCCGGATTGATAGTACCTGTTAGGTTTTACGGCATATCAACCTCAGTGGATCATTTAATGCGACAACTTTTTGAAATAAATTTATTCTTAATGGATACTCAATTGTTTTTATAAACACATTTTTCTATTTAACCCATAGATGGTAACCAAACAGGTACTACCACTCCGTGTCAGGGTGCACCAGGGAGCAATCTATGGGCTAAATAGAAAAACATGTTTATAAACAAAACTGATTATCCATTGAGAATGAGTTTATTTCAAAACTTCGCCGGCATTAAATGACCCACTGAGGTTGATATGCCGTAAAAACAAACCAAACCATCAGATAGCATTTGAGGGTACACTACGTTGTACGGTGTTCGACATTTGGGAAGGAAGGGGGGCGATTTTCGACACGGTCTCTTTTCCGTTTTGATAGAACGAATTTCGACGAAACGCCGGATATTGAACGAATCTGTGCACATAGATGGCTGCAAAGATGGTGATCGTGCTGATGCTGTTGATGCTGCTGCTGCTGACGATGACGATGATTATATCAACGACAGTTTTGATACAATTCATCTGCGTATCCGGAAGTGAATCTGAGGCTAATCACTCTTACAATGGTGATAAACACCATGACGACAGCGACGACCGGCCCAGATACACAATACAATAGCATAATTAAAGTTAATTAATTATATAATTAATTAAGAATGAAAGAAGAAAGAAAAAAAACAAGAAAGAAAAGAAAAACGAAAAAAAGAGAGGAATCAAGAAACTAAATTAAAATAAATAAATGAATGAATAAACAAATAAATAAATAAACTATCTTCGTGAACATAAGCGACATGAATCGCTAGAAATCGGCAACCAAAATTAAACAAAAATAAAAAAAATAAAAAAATATGAATAAATGATATAAAAAAAATAAAAATGAAGTAAAAACAAAAATAAAGACCAACGCTAATAATATATAGTCAATTACAATGAGAACCGAAGGACAAATCTCGTTAATACATGCGTGAAGTGAGAAGAAATCTCGCGGGAAGCGGGAAAGACGGAAGCGGGAAAGAAAGAAAGAAAGAAAGAAATCAATATAACATAAAGAGCAAGAGACGGGCGACGGGGAGTCAGGGTAGGTGGCGCTTTTGTTAATTAAAAGTGATTTTCATAAATTGTCTCCCAGAGTGTATATTTCCAAGTACGAAAATATGTTTACAATTCGTTGTTGGTGCGCTTAGTGTAACGGTCAATGACAAAGTGGAATCGGCGACCAGAGTTCGAATCCTGGTTTCGTAACAACATAACGAATATCATGGGACATATTTTTTTTTATTGTTTTGTTTTATGTCATATCAACCTCAGTGGGTCATTTAATACCGACAAAGTTTTGAAATAAATTTATTTTTAATGGATACTCAATTGTTTTTATCAACACATTTTTCTATTTAACCCATAGATGGGACCCTAACAGGTACTACCACTCCGGGTCAGGGTGCACCAGAGAGCAATGGGGATGAAGAGTTGCAGCACTTTCCCTATGTTGGAATTTTTTATATAAGACGTGTGCCAGATGTTCACTTCTAATCATAAACTCGCCGATAACCATGTGACCAACCTATTGACCAACCACTGGCAGTATTCCGCTGCTGATATTATTATTTATACTGTTCTAATCTTAGCTACTCACAAATACTTGGATCTTCATGGACGACGGACATAGGATTATATCGCTGGACCTTTTTGACACTACGTAGGATACCAAAACTTAGGACTTATTCACTAACCAAAGGATTCTATAGTTCAGGACTTACTTACTTTAAGTCCTTTTTATCTGCCAAGGATGGCGGCCAGATACTTAACACCCTAGATCCCAAGAACTGGAACCTCACCATCAGTTAGAGTTTAACGTCTACTCAGGGCATGAAGACCCTCAGCTACCGTCTTCTAGCACTCATATAATATAAAGGGTTGGGGTTTGCCATAGGTGCAATAGTTGGGGCAATCATATAGGTGCTAGGTGCTATGACCAGCCGATTCATCGAAGATGTCCTCTCCGAACACCCGTCTCGCCTATGTAAAGACCAATGTGTAGTGCATCGAGGCAGAAATAGTATTTCATGGATACCTCTGTTTCATGAATTCGTATCGCGGGATGGAAAGATACACAGAAGAATGGTGTGCTTAATACATTTATTAAGCACCAGCATCCAATGCCAAACGGATACATACAAACACAGAACAAATAAGTACAAACAGTTAACAAAACAAAACTTTCACGAAATAGAAGAGGGTCAATTCGATCTTGCCAACGCAGCAAAGTCAGTGTGAATATTATTAAGCTTGTTAATCCATTTTAATCGTAGGCTATTTTATGGCTATGAGCAAGTCCATCTGGTAGAGTGCTGAAGGGGTGTTAGCTACTCTACAACACATGATAGTTGTTATATTTAATGTTACACCTGGTTTAATGGATATCTTCGCAAAAATGGACACGTCGACTCGAGTTCAAATCCGGGACGAGGTTTGTAACGGTAATTTTTTTAGATTGCAAGGTGTATAAAAAAGTACAGATTTTAAAGATGTATTTTATCAAGAACAGAGAATGGAACGTTAATTTTTTTCATAATACAAGTGTTAAAAAGTACCTTTAATCTAGATACTTTTTGATCTTATATATATTATATATATATATATATATATATATATATATATTAGACACTTGTATAAAATCCCCTTCACATGACATTTTCCGATATATACTTCCCAACAAATTGAAATTTCACATTATCCCCACCAAAAAAACCTTACAATCATTCTTAATTTTTTTATTTTATATATAAGAAAAATAAAAAATTACAAAATAAAAAATGACACAATTACAAAATAAAAATTATTTTCTAAAAATCCGTTGCAGGCCTCCCCGTCAACGGGTTAATACTCTTCCTGTTTGAATAAGAGATTTCGTCTAGTGTCGAACTTGGAATATGTCTTCTTTTTTTTCAAAAACTGTTACATTAAGAGATACATGATTCGGTGACCGAGATAAGTGTGGCGGAAGTGCTCATATTTGAAATTAACACATAACTTTTTTGCAACATCAAGGTTTTCGTTTTGAATTCATATCACAGGTCTATTAATAAAAAATTAAAAAATCTGTTTTCAAATGCCTTGAAAGTAATAAAGAATTCATCATTCGCATCTGATGAGTCGGGAGAGTTAGACACTTTGTCTATACTCCCTGAAATAGACTATAATGCTAAAACTCTACGTCTTTTGTTATTTCTTTACTTTATATTATATATATATATTATATATATATATATATCAACTATCTCTGCAAGGACAGGATATGACACGAGGTCTATTTCTCTAAGCTAAGTTTTAAAGGTTTGAAAACAGAGTTTTTCTTCTCCTAGACGGGTTGCCAAACAAAGGTTAAAGAATCCATTATACCCTAATAATTTTGGGAAAGATAAGGCGTCCCAACGTGGTTTAATGGTTAGCAAGCTAGTCTCGTAGATCTATTACAACAGAATAGCGAGTTCAATCCTTGCTGGATGCTCTAATACTTGTGACCTTATGTCACTGGAATAAGGTTTACCTTCTTCGGTCCCATAAAAGAGGGTTTGAGTGGCAAACATTATTCCAGCGACGAGGAAGTGAAACATGTAGTGGAGAAGTGGCTCAAAGAACAGTCAACATAATTTTACGGGACAGGGACACATTCTCTCATTCGAAGGTAGAACATTGCTATTGAGAGAAATGGTCACTATGTGGAGAAGTAGGGATGTGATCCATAGAAGACCAGCTTCATTTTGATATATGATAGATGTTCCGGTGTTGGTAATTATACCTGTCCTAAACAAAATGGCATTACGTTTGACACACCTATGCGGAGAAGTATCTATGTGATCCATAGAGGACCAGCTTCATTCTGATGTATGATAGATGTTCCTGTGTTGGTAATTATACCTGTCCTAAACAAAATGGAATTACTTTTGACACCTATTTGGAGAGGTAGGTATGTGATCCATAGAGGACCAGTTTTATTTTGATATATGATAGATGTTCCTGTGTTGGTAATTATACCTGTCCTAAACAAAATGGCATTACTTTTGACACACCTATGCGGAGAAGTATCTATGTGATCCATAGAGGACCAGCTTCATTTTGATGTATGATAGATGTTCCTGTGTTGGTAATTATACCTGTCCTAAACAAAATGGCATTACATTCACATTGACAAACAAGAAAAATAACGATACATTTTCAATAGCCCTACACACAAAAATTGACATTCTCTTACCCGAAGTGAGACGTTCCCTGCACCTACGAAGATTCGAACCCCAACACTTTAGGTAATTATCAGGAAACATAATAAGGAAGAAATGGAACTTACCTGAAAAGAAAAGAAAAAGAAGAAAGACAATTCATTAGAAAAAGAAAACAAAAAGCAACGACATAGTTAAGCAATATTTAAACACTAACAATATATATAAGTGTATGTGTGTGTGTGTGTGTGTGTATTTGGGCAGTATCCTTTCATTTATACATGTAGAATTAAACAAAAGGAACGTCTCCTATTTAACAATTTTATTAACGTTCTTTTCGAGCTTTCTGGTCAACCTTTTAGCAATTTTCACCTTTAGTTGGCTAAATTCCTAGCAAATAAGGCAATTAGAGTAACCTCCCTTGACTTTCACTTTAAAACAAGCCGTTAACCATTTTAAAAGTCTCTGTGCGAAATAAACAAATCTTTTTTTCGTAAACAATACAACTGCATGTTTTAACACAAAAATATCATAGAATGTGTTCTTAATAACAATTAAGTTCATTTCACATAATGCGCACGCACAATTTTATGCTAGGAATTAAAAAGGTGAAAATTACCAAACTTTTTTACATTTGGATGGAATCCGTATATTAGTCCACCGAAGTTCTTATCCTAAATACTTTTCCTACCAATGCTCCCTCTTCCAGCATCCACACCCCTGAATATACTAACTTAAGAAAAAAACTACCTCACCCCAGTTGAAGTGCCGAAAGTACTTGGGATAAGAACCTCGGTGGACTAATCTACGGATTTCATCCAAATGTAAAAAAAGTTGGACAGAAAGCTCGAAAAGATCGTTACTAAAATTAATTATTAGATAGGAGACGTGTTTAATTGTACACACACACACATATATATATATATATATATAAAATAAAAATTATCAAGTAGACAGTTAAGTTGGGGATGCTTCTATTTGGAATCGTCTTTATCCTAGGATTAATGTATTAATTATCATACATTGAGCCCTCTTAAGGACTTGAAAGAATCCTTGTAGAAATTTATTAGTGTGCATCTGCATGGGGATGCATTGTAGATATACAATCTACAATGCATCCCCATGCACATGCACACCAATAGATTTATACAAGGATTCTTCCAAGTCCTTAAGAGAGCTCAATGTATGATTATTAATACATTAATCATTTACAGATCAATATTTACACCTCCAGTATGAGGGGAAATTTCAAGAGACAGTTATTTGACTATTATAAATGTATTTCCGTCGGTAAATCTTTAAAAGGGCACAGTCTCGTCAGATAGCCATCATACAATGGAGAAGGAAATATACTGAAATGAAGAAAACATAAAACTAAAAACCTATTTTTTCAGTGGATTCTTCCTCATTTAAAAACACGCACACATTATATATATATATGGTTTGGTGGTTGATTTTGAAGCCAGACCTGGAATTATAATTAGACACTGTTGAACAGGCACACACACACACACACACACACACACACACGCAAAGAGTTTGGATGACATGAGAAAAAAAGCAAATGGACAGCCACTAGCAACAACTTCAGTTTCGGAGATTTACTGAAGATGAAATTTTATCTCGAAATATTAAGAATTATTGATAAAAAAAATTACAGGTTAACAAACAAAACCATAGTTACCTTATTTCTTTACACTTTCATTGTGATAGCCTTCAACGAACCACCAAAACACACACACACATATATATATATATATATACTATATAATATAATATATTGTGTGTGTGTGTGTGTGTGTGTGTGTGTGTGTGTGTTGTGTGTGTGTGTGTGTGTGTGTGTGTCCTAAGAGTTGGTGATTGAGAGGCAACCGCGCAATATTCATTAATACACATAGTTAAAGGGAATTATTTTTTCAAACAAATCACACACATACACATCTGCACACACACCACACACACACACACACATTTATATATATATATATAATATATATATATATTATATATAAATGTAAGGTATCCAAATGACTGGTAGTAAGGGATGATTCTATTTGGGATTTTCAAAATCTCTCTGCATAACAATTCTGTATGCTCTTGTAGGTGCAAAAATATATTCATACAAGGATTTTCATAAATCCCTAAAGGGAGCTCAATGTATGATAATCAATAAATTTGATTAAATACAGAGCAAAATTTAACTTTCAAAGAAAGAAAAACTAAATCATTACGGAATGACGGTTTGTTAATGTGTGCGTGTGTGTGTTTGTGTGTGTGTGGAGAAAGGTAGACAAACACGGGATGTTATATAAAATCGATGTTTATTGTAGGTAGTGATGTCGACGATGCAACGTTTCGGTCGGTTAGACCTTCTTCAGGACTTGGGTATAGTTCTTGCTTCAATGATGGACATTTTCAAAATGGTGAAACAGGAGGTCGTCAGTAAGGGGAGGTGTGGTTGGGGGTGGGTGGGTAGTGAAGTTTCTTTTTCTCTAGATAGGGACTGTTTCAGACAGGGTTTCTGGTAATGGTACCCCAGGTGTTAGGTGTAGGCTTATATATACTAGATTTGTAAGGATTGGTTATGTGTATATGTGTATTTCGTCGATGTCACTACCTACAATAAACATCCATTTTCTATAACATCCCATGTTTATCTACCTTTCTCCACATACTGTCGTATTAACCTCCTCACTTTCTTCCATATATATATATATATATAATTATATATATATTAATATATACTTTATTATAAATGGAGATTGTGTTTTTCTGTCTGTAACCGAAACTATATTCCTACTCAAGTCACAATTCTCTTAGTTATTGACATCACATTCTCCATGATTATTTTTATCTAAACCTCAATTATTAATAAAATTGTTTTACATTATTAATACTGTTAACTATGTCTACATACTAACAACATGCAATATATTTATATATACACAAAATAGCCTTTACAATGTGAACAGGAAGGCTAATTTGCATATTAATATTAAAAATCGAATTTAATAATTGTGCTTAGTATTATTGATTTCTAACTGTTGGTTTTATTTTAATGAATATAACAAATTCTCTTTAATGAATCTTAAATGAAATCCATTAATAAGATAAAATAACTGTCATTTTATTCTTTACTTCCTCTTATAACTAAATACTTAAATTAGAAAAAATAACAATGAAAGACGAGAGTGATGGAAGAGTAAATTTAGTTGTTCATTTTTTATTATACTCCCTCTTTTCAAATCTTTTATTATACTCCTCTGTTTCAAATCTTTTTATCTGTATTCTTATTTAGTTTCATTAGCCTTTCTAATTTAATGCAATATTTTATACATTAAAATTAAATACTTGCACCCGGGGTGCATATATTGCTAGTATATATAATATTTGGTATAAAATAACCTACCAAAGTTGATATGCCAATAATCCCCCAACCAACCAACCAACCAACCAATCAATGTCAAAGAATTATACGGAGTCTGAGGAATAGTCCCAAGTTAAAATCAGAGAACATTGTTTTTCTCGTCTTGCAAAATTCAATCAATGAAACCTAAAGATTTAGATACACGACAACATAAATATACATACGCTGACCCGTGCACACGGAAACGGCCTTGTCACGGTTGACCTGAAATGATGCCACGGCGAATTCGTGACATATGGACGAAGATACGACACAAAGGTCGTTAGTTTGATCCATTATGATATGGGGAATGGTAACCTCCGGACAAGAATGGCCTCCGGGTTCCTCATCTATCTTCTTCGGGGCATCCATTTGCAAGAACAACAAAACCACCTGTTCCTATATACCTATATCATTTCATATATTATATTCGATATATATATATATAAATAATCATCAGCATCATGTCGCGCTTTCAGCGTGGATATCCATGACAATCTCTTTCCATTCGTCCTATTGCTCATCATTCTCGGGAGGTCCTCTATGCAGCATCCTGCATCCGTACAGAGCTGATCAACGTACGTTTTGCTGGTCGGCCCCAGCTGGCTTGTCCATGTGCTGGCTTCCACAGGAGGACATCGCTTATGAGTTCGTCCTTGCTTCTCCCAGCAGTGTCCGCGTGTCTTGTCCGTCTCACTCGGATGGTTTGGGTGATATTGGTAGGTGGCCGTACAGCTGCTTTCTGGTAGGGTGCTGTTTCCACGTCTTGTTCATGATCACCCGCAGCATTCTTGTGCAGCTCCCATCTAGTTTATTCTCTAGTCGCTTAGTTAGGGTCTAGGTGGTGCAGCCATACAACAGTACTGACACGACAACGGCCTGGAAGAACTGTCTCTTTAACTTGTCTGTGAGATTGGACCTCCATATGATCGATAATTTATTTATAGCGGCCCATATATATATATATATATATATATATGAAAATAGATGGAAATTAATCCGACAGTATGAATTTAACATTTTTGAAAGAACAAATGATGTTTATAATTGCTGACAGAAATCTGTTTCGACCGCTTTAATATATGGGTCATCATCAAGAGCAACATATGAGAGAAAGAAGGGATGAAACAATCGTTAGAAGAAAGGGTACAAACAGAACGCTATTATTCAATGCTGAAATTTTTAAAAAATGCGTGTTCTGTGTTAAAAATAATATAAATTTTATTTTTAAAACTCAGAAGCGTTATAGTTCATAATAAAACTCAAAAGAGTTTGATGTAAAATTATATAAAAGTGAATAATGAGTATCAAAATTGTTCATGATATATTCCAGCTATTAAAAAAGTAATTTACAAGTCCACAGCATAATTGATGAAAGATGTAAAGTTTCAAATCACTTGTGGTGTTGATAAATCCGTAGTGTTGTAGATAAAAGCCTTCAGAGGTGTAAAAATCCAGATATTTTGTTTTTTCATTAGACAAATATGAAAAATAGATGGAAATTAATCCGACAGTATGAAATGTAACATTTTATATATATATATAAGAAGTGGCTATCACTATATATATATATATATATATATATATATATAATATATATATATATATATAGTGATTGCCACTCCTTAACCGAAGAAGGACAGTTCTACAAGTGAATATGGAACGTGGAAGCGAGGCGCGAGCTGGGGTAGGTACAGGTGCATATACAACAAACACAACAGTGTTGCCAATAGCCAAATGAAGAGTCTCCCGGCGTCCCCAGCGCTTTGGAGACCTTACTTCTGGGAGTAAAAGAGTATTTTATATACGAACTGCATAATATATTCATACGTATTGTCAGAACAATTGGAATAAATGATACCTAATAATATCCGTTTTCATTGTGTAATGTTCCTCTGCAAATACAAAATTCCAGCTTTCTTTGGTTTAGAATAAAATTAACCTGTTATAATTTTTTAGGGGTGTACTTATGAGCAATACTGTATATATATATATATATAATATATATATATATATATATATATTATTATATATATATATATATATATATATATATATATATATATATATATATATAATATATATATACTCTTGGTAAAAATAAGTAATATCATCAATAACAACTCAATGACTCTATTTTGAGACACAATTCTGCCATGGTATATTCACAAAGACAGACACACCCACACAGAACCATATATATATATATATATATAATATATATATATATATATATATATATATATATATATATATATATATAGAGAGAGAGAGAGAGAGAGAGAGAGAGAGAGATTATATATGTAGCATTAATCATACTTTGTTAGGTTTAAACCTTCCAGACGATCCGGCCAGATTTGGTCGGCCAGAAACGTACTTTTGTTTACAAAAGGTTATATTAATAGCAGTAGGCCGTCGAGAAATACCAGTGATATATATATATATATTTTCAAATCTGTTTTAAAATTGGTTTCAAATTTCTTTAAAATCTGTCAAAAAAAAAAAAATTAGCCTCCCTTGCCACCTGATAAAATTTAGAAAGAACACACAGTCTTCAAAGACTTAAAAACTATGGTCGTCTATACCAGGAGTCACCAAACTACGGCCTGCGGATCGTATCCGGCCCGCGAAATCATTTTATCAGGCCCGCCCACGGTACTTGAATTTGTTTGTTAAAACGGACGAAACGCGAGACGTTCTGATATCATTTAAATTTAAATATCATGTTAAGCTTTCTAAATCCTCATGGACTTGACTTCGGAATCAACCCGTCGAACGAAATTGACTGATAAACATTTGAAAGCATTTCTCTTGATTGGATGTAGCAATTCCAAACGAAACCCGGATGTAGTGTCCTGGGACGCTAAACTGCATCTAGAGCTCTGAAGAGAGTAGAGCACTCCTTCATTGCTATTATTCCTAGGTCCACTCTGGCACGAAGTGGTAGTACCTGTTAGGGTTCCATTCATAGGATAAATAGATTTAAAAAATGAGTTTTCAAAAATGAAGTTAAAATATGTGATAAAAAAAGGAATATCTCTCTAGAATGAATGAAACAAAAAGGTCTTTGGCATGAAATAATCTGAACGGTTGACATGGCAGAAAATCTAACCAACAAGCCAACCAACCAACCAACAAGCAGCGCGGGAAAATTTCAGAAGAGTTTGCTAAATCCTCATTCGAATTGACTGATAAACATTTGAAAGCAATTCCCTTGATTTGATGTAAAAGTCGTCGGGGCGGCCTAATGTCGGTATCAGCCAATCAGCGAGGGAGTCTATCCCCTTTTCACTAGACCAAGGAGATTGTTTTTGCATCTGAAGTGGAGCGGCACACCTACCATAAACTCCTTACTTTACCGCACAGATCCCTGTGCTACTCATAACGCTGAGTTGGCGAGGGCCGGAATCGAACTAGGAACCTTGTGGTTTCTAGCCGAACGCTCTATCGACTGAGATAACCCGGCCCATTGCCGGATGTAATGTCCTGGGACACAAACTACATCTAGAGCTCTGAAGAGAGTAGAGTATTCCTTCATTGCTATTATTCTTAAATCCACTCTGGCCCGACACGGTAGTACCTGTTAGGGTTCCATCCATAGGATAAATAGATTTAAAAAATGAGTTTTCAAAAATGAAGATAAAAAATGTGATTTTAAAAAAAAAAAGGAATATCTCACAAGAATGAATGAAACAAAAATGTCTTTGGCATAAAATAACCTGTACGGGTTGACATGGCGGAAAATTCTGAGTAGAGTATTCCTTCATTGCTATTATTTTTAGGTCCACTTGGACCCGACGCGGTAGTACCTGTTAGGGTTCATCCATAGGATAAATATAATTAAAAAAATGAGTTTTCAAAAATGAAGGTAAAAAATGTGATTTTAAAAAAAGGAATATCTCACAAGAATGAATGAAACAAAAATGTCTTTGGCATAAAATAACCTGCACGGGTTGACATGACGGAAAATCTAACCACCAACCAACCAACCAAGCAGCCCGGGAAATATCAGATGAATATACTTTTCTTAGTATGTGTTAGAGGTTATCAACCTACATACAAACTTACTCTTAACACCTAGCACTAAGTACGCAAATAATAAAAAAAAGAAAACATAGACGGGTGAGAGAGAGAGAGAGAGAGAGAGAGGGAGAGAGAGAGAGAAAGAGAGAGAAAGAGAGACAGAGACAGAGACAGAGACAGAGAGACAGAGAAAGAGAGAGAAGGAAGAAAAAATGACAAAAGCCGTTGAATCAATACCTCTTGGTATTGACGCCATGTCTAACCAAGGATACCGGGGATATAGATATCCAATCGGAGTGCACCAAAAACGACAATTTTTAGCGCGCTTTTCCTCTTCGATTTGCACCTTCTTTATCACCGTCAGCACGTTATTAACAGGAGAGTTCGATTTTCTGAGCATCTCACAATGGGAAAGACGTTTTACTGATGAAAATATCCATTATTTCTCAGTTTCCTCAAAAAAGAAAAAAAAACAAAAAAAAAGTTGCGGTGAAAATAAGAAAAAAAAAAAGTACACGAGTTATTGGCTTGGCAGCAAAACCCCGAATCTATCTATCTATCTATCTATCTATCTGTCTGTGCCATTTTGCGTGGGGTAATGTTTAGTAAACTAGTCTAGCAGACTATTGAAAGTGGTTTCGATTCTTACTGGGTGCCAACCTGTCTCTTCGGTCTCTATCAATTTATTTCAGTCTCATCAATATCCATCTCTGCCAGTATATATATATATATATATATATATTAACAATGGAAAGGAGTAACCTACTCGAGTTTCATCGATTGATTCTTCAGGGTTACTTTAAATTAATCGAGTTTTCGATTAATCTTAGGTGTTATAAACATGTCCGTTGGAATGGGACTCTGGATATTGTGCGCTTCCAGCGATCGTACTTATACCCACCGGTAAGTTAATACTTATACATATACAAATATATATAATATATATATATATATATATATATATATATATATATAAGTTGAAAGGCGCAATCAACAACCGAATAAAGATAGAGGAAAAGGATTCGCCTGGTGTCATCATCGGATACGATAGACAGCAAATAATAATAATAATAATAATAATAATAATAATAATAATAATTGGACCCAGCAAAATAGTAAATGTAGACTATGCGGTGACAGAGATGAGACGGTAAACCATGTACTAAGCGAATGTAGCAAACTAGCACAACGGGAATATAAAACTAGGCACGACTGGGTTGGGAAGGTGATCCACTGGGAATTATGCAAAAAATTAAACTTTGACCACACAATAAAATGGTATATGCATAAACCAGAATCTGTTCTGACTTTGAAATAAAAACGGATCACAGCAAGAAGACCAGACCTAGCACTGATTAACAAAAAAGAAAGTACTTGTCAACTGGTCATACCTGGACCTAGCCAGAGAACTGAAAAAGTTACGGAATATGAAAGTCAAAGTGATACCAATTATATTTGGTGCACTTGGAACGGTCCCAAAGGGATTGGAAAATCTGGACATCAGAGGAAAGATTGAGACCCCCCAGAATACTGCACTGTTGCAATCTGCCAGAATACCTAGAAGAATCCTGGAGGCCTGAGGAGACTTGTTGTCACTGAGACTCCAGGGAGATACCATCAGCTAATGCTGGTGGGAATAACTAAGAACAATAACAATAACAATAATAATAATGATAATCTTATTATAATGGAGATTGTGGGTTTATATGTCTGTAACCGAAACTATATTACTATACAAGTCACAATTCCCTTTGTTATTTACATCACATTCTCCATGATTTTATTTTTTGTTTAAAACCTCAATTATTATAAAATTGTTTTACATCAATTAAGACTGTCGACCATATCTACATACTAATAACATGCAATTTGTATTTAATATATACAACAAAATAGTGGATTACAGTGTGAATGGGAAGGCTAATTGCATATTGATCTTAAAAATGTAATTTTAAATATATTCTTAGTATTATTGATTCATAATTGTTGGGTTTTATCTTACTGAATATGAGCAAAAGTCTCGGGGATAAATCTTAAAAGAAATCCATTTAACAAGAAGAAATACTGTAATATTATTATTTACTTCCTATTTTAACTAAATAGTTAAATTAGGAAAATGTACCAATGAAAGACGGGAGTAATGGAAAATGATGGAAGAGTTAGTTTCAAAGTTGTTCTATTTTTCAATCATACCCCCTCTGTTCCAAATCTTTTTATCTGCTTTCTTATTCAGTTTCATTAGCCTTTCTAATTTAATATAATATTTTATTATATTAAAACTTAAATACTTGCACCCGGAGGGTGCATATATTTGCTAGTAATAATAATAAACTAGAAAATGAATTAACAAATGCCAACATGAATGTAATATAAATTGGAACTACCTGTTCAGAATATTCCCCAAACTAAACCATTCTTCACCTCATGTTCCACAAACGTAATACCCTTCACCACATAACAGTATATAGGGCGAAATACGCACGTACATAAATCAATTAGTTTGAAAATCGCATAGGCGAGAAACTCACGGTTTCCAAGTTCCGTAGACTTTATGTCTACACTTTCTAAACTAATATATATATATATATATATATATATATAGTATCCAATTGCCGCTTCAACTTTTCCGTCGCAGTGGCATCAGTACTAATAAACCAAAAGTGCTCAATATATAAAAAATACAGAGCAGTAATAATAATAATAATATTTTTATTATGAGAGGAAAAATAAAGGGTCTACCATGGTTTCAATCAAATTGAAATGATTTCTTCAGGACCCTACCCAATGTTAATTAAGTCGGTGTAATTCCTTAGTTAAATTTAATAGTTAATTAAATTTAACTAAGGAATTACATCGACTTAGTTAACGGAGGGTAGGGTCCTGCCGAAATCATTCAATTTGATTGATTGGTAGACTCTTTATTTTTCCTCCTAATAAAATATTATATATATATATATATATTATATATATATAATATATATATATAAGAATGGATTTTCGATAGATGAAACTCACCATCCATCCTGAAAAACTAAATTGCGAAATTTACAGGACGTTACCATCACAAAAATTTGAAAATACATACGTCTTTTAACATATTAAGTTGATTAAAAAAAATTCCAAATAAGAACGAAATTTCATAAGATTAAAGGGAGATAACATTGTGAGCATTTAAAAAAAATATTGCAGAAATTCAAAAATTGAAAAATGAAATCCAAAGCATAAAGAGCGTCCACAATAATCAACCGACGTAATTTGCGGTCCAAAAACATAACAGCAAGAAATGTCTTCGCATAAACACCAGAAGAATTATTAGAATCCTGATGATGGCAAAATAGCCTGAAACCTGGGTAGTTGCCTATGGAAAACAGTTATATTTAAGAAATTCAACAAATAAACAAATAAAGCTCTTACAAATTTGTGGTTGAGCATTAATTTCTTTGTTTCATCTCAAAATATTTTAACAATATATATATATATATATATATATATATATATATATATATTTCTTATTATAATGGAGATTGAGTGTTTGTCTGTCTGTAACCGAAACTATATTACTACTCAATTCACAGTTCCCTTAGTTATTTACATCACATTCTCCATGATTTTATTTTTATTTAAACCACAATGAATAATAAATTCTTTTACATTCTGGACTGTTGACCATATCTACTTACTAATAATACGCAATTGTATTATATATATACAAACAAAATAGTGGTTTACAGTGTGAATGGGAAGGCTAATTTGCATATTGATCTTTAAAAATTGATTTTAATAAATATATGCTAAGTATTATTGATTTCTAATTGTTTGGTTTTTTATCTTATTGAATATGAGCAAAAATCTCTGGGGATAAATCTTAAAAGAAATTCATTAAGAGAAGAAATAACTGTAATATTATCCTTTACTTACTATTTTTAAGTAAAGAGTTAAATAAGGAAAATTTACCAATGAAGACGGGAGTAATGGAAAATGATGGAAGAGTTAGTTTCAAAAGCTGTTTAATTTTCGATAATACCCCTCTGTTCCAAGTCTTTTTATCTGCATTCTTATTTAGTTTTATTAGCCTTTCTAATTTAACATGATATTTTATTATATTAAAACTTAAAAAACTTGCACCCGAGGGTGCATAAATTTGCTAGTAATATATATATATATATATATATATATATATTATATGAATTTAACATTTTGAAAAAAACAATTAGTAATTATATGCTGACAGAAATCTGTTTCGACGCCTTATAGAAGGGTCATCTTCAACGAGCCAAAAATATATGAAAAAGAGACGGGATAAAACCGTTTGAAGAAAATAGGGGGTACAAACACACGCTGGAATGCTTGAATTTTTTCAAATGCGCATACTGTTTCAAAAATTTTTTCAAATGCGCATACTGTTTCAAAAATTTTCATATATTTTTTGCTCGTTGAAGATGACCCTTCTATAAGGCGTCGAAACAGATTTCTGTCAGCATATAATTACTAATTGTTTTTTTCAAAATGTTAAATTAATTCTGTCGGATTAATTTCCATTTATTTACAACTATATATAATATATAATATTATATATATATATATAGAAAGAGAGAGAGAGAGAGAGAGAGAGAGAGAGAGAGAGAGAGAGAGAGAGAGAGAGAGAGAGAGAGAGAGAGAGAGAGAGAGACTATGTTTTAAAATCACAGAGGCAAGAAACTCACAGTTACCAAGCTCCGTAGACATAATGTCTACGCTAACTTAACTTTTATACGTAGGAGTTTCTTCCTTTGTACGGGGTTCTATTTCTTCCTCGTGCAACCTACAGATCTCCTTCTTTAACTTTCTTTGTCTCTGTGAGCTTCACCCACGACCCCTCGCGTCGAACATGCGTGCTATTTCCGTTACAGTTGAGGCGGAACCGGAAAGAAGTCGGATGCATTACCGGTCGTCAGCGCTTGAAAGGAGGCGCCCCAACAACACGTGACCTACTTAACTATTCTGCACTAAATGAGCTGAAAATATTTTGGGAAACCAGACATTGTGCTCTCCTTTTCGACTCCCCTGAAAGGATTAGGCTATTCGTTTCAAAGACGATAATCTCGTATAGATTATTGAATAGTTTACCGGAAGTGCTTGCGTATGAAAAATGTACATCAAAACTTCCGTAGTTTTGGTGATGGTGATGGTAATAATAATAGTAATAATAATAAGGATAATAAAAAAAAACACCGTTTATTTTACGTACGTCCATGTCCGTGTTGGCGGAGATGCATCCTCACATACACACACAGACACAAATAGCATTTATACACACATACGGTGCATATCATAAATAGATACACTTATAATCTCAGTCGTGAAACTCATTGACTAGAATTAAAATTACAAAACATTTCTGAATAATATATATATATATATATATATATATATATATATATATATATATATATATAGAGAGAGAGAGAGAGAGAGAGAGATAACCAGGTAAGATGTTGTTGGAAATAATTCTACAACAAGGTATTTTTAATATTGAAATGATAAAATTGGTATAGTTAATATGAGAGCTCAATGCACACTAATTGGGAAATTGTTTACGGAACAATAATATTTGGCAAGGAAAAGACTTAAATAGCCTTCATTCTTTACAATCATGAATTTATTTCAACTGCTACATATCAGCAGCATCAGATTGTTTTTCAGAAAATGGTAGATAGTACAAATTCCTTTATATTTTTTTAAAATTTGAAATACTTTTAGGCTCTCAAACCATCTTTCATGGGACCGAAGAGAGCAAACATTATTCGAGCGACAAGGAAGTGATATCTGCAGTGAAGAAGTGGGCTCAAAGGACAGTCAACACAATTTTACCGGGCAGGGATAAATGCTCTCATTCGATGGTGGAACATTGTTATTGAGAGAAACGGTGACTATGTGGAGAAGTAGGGATGTGATCCACAGAGGACCAGCTCCATTTTGATGCATGATACATGTTCCTGTGTTGGTAATTCTCTGATTTCTTATTCCTCAAGTCTGTTTCTGAATTTTTGGGACCGTTCCTAGTGCACCAATTACAATTGGTATCACTTTTACTCTTGACTGTTCTTTAAGTCACTTCTTCACTACAGATTTCACTTCCTCGTCACTGCAATGATATTTGCCTCTCTTCGGTCCCATGAAAAATTGTTTTCAGAGGCAAACATTATTCCAGAGACGAGAAAGTGGAATCTGTAGTGAAGAAGCGGCTCAAAGAACAGTCAACAGAATTTTACGGGGCAGGGATACATGCTCTCATTCGAAGGTGGAACATTTGCTATTGAAAGAAACGGTTACTATATCAAGAAGTGGGGATATGATCCTCAGAGTATCAGCTTCATTTTGATGTATGATACATGTTCCTGTGTTGGTAATTATACCTGACCTAAACAAAATGGTATTACTTTTTGACACACCCTCAATATATATATATATATATATATAAGTAAAGAAATAACAAAAGACTTAGAGATTTAGCATTATAGTCTATTTCAGGAGCTTAGACAAAGTGTCTAACTCTACCGACTCATCATAGCTTTGTCTAAGCTCCCTGAAATAGACTATAAAGCTAAATCTCTAAGTCTTTTGTTATTTCTTTACTTATATATTTGCTCTGTGACTCTAACATTAAGAGCACACATTGAGCTCTCAAACTGCGACAGGTTTTTTTAAATAAAACTCTTGTGTCGTAAGGAAGATTTCTTCTCTGAACTTTTGGATTATATATATATATATATATATATATATATATATATATATATAATTATAATGGAGATTGTGGTTTTGTCTGTCTGTAACCGAAACTATATTACTATACAAGCCACAATTCCCTTTGTTATTTACATCATATTCTCCATGATTTTATTTTTATTTAAACCTCAATTATTAATAAAATTGTTTTACATCAATCAGACTGTTGACCATGTCCACAATCTAATAACATGCAGTTGTATTTATATATACAACAAAATAGCGGTTTACAGTGTGAATGGGAAGGCTAATTTGCATATTGATCTTAAAAATTTGATTTTAATAAATATATGCTTAGTATTGTTGATTTCTAATTGTTTGGTTTTATCTTATTGAATATGAGCAAAAATCTCAGGAATAAATCTTAAAAGAAATCCCTCAACAAGAAGAAATAACTGTAATATTATTATTTACTTTTTAACTAAATAGTTAAATTAGGAAAATTTACCAATGAAAGACGGGAGTAATGGAAAATGATGGAAGAGTTAGTTTCAAAGTTGTTCTATTTTTCAATCATACCCCCTCTGTTCCAAATCTTTTTATCTGAATTCTTATTCAGTTTCATTAGCCTTTCTAATTTAATATGATATTTTATCGTATTAAAACTTAAATACTTGCACCCGGAGGGTGCATATATTTGCTAGTATATATATATATATATATATATATATATATATATATATATATATATATGGGTGGGTGGGTGTATTGCCTTATATTATAGGGATTTGTTCACAAATCGTTCCTCCTCTTGGTTTCTATCCTCTCTTCCCTGTTCAGTCTATGCACCCTTCGGCTTTGTTCGGATTTCTGTCGTATTCGGTAGTGTTCACTGAATTTAAAACCTAGCCCTTTTATTCTATCCACGGGGCGTTGGGATGGGGGGGGGAGGGTTCTGCTTTCAATTCCAGGTCCATTCTAGGGGCATATTTCCTATTAGCCATTCCATGTACTCGGATTCAGCGGGAAGACGAGAAGCTCCACCACTAGAATTAACAAAGGAACCATTGACAAAGGGTTAATTGATAAGAGATCCGATCTTAGTAAGGCCAGCGGAATGAGAATTGCCCATCCATAGATTCAATGAACAGTTTTAGTTTTGAAATTCAGATAACGTTACGGAAGGGGACAATAGGCCGGAAGGTTCAATAGCCGAAACAAGGCGGGTTTTATTATTATTATTATTATTATTATTATTATTATTATTCACTCCTTTTGAGTTTTCACATAAGCGTTAGCTGATGGTCTTTCGCATGGAGTCTGAGTGACAGCAAGTTCTTTAGATCTCCAGGACTCTTCTGAGTATTCTGGCAGATTGCAGCAGTGCAGTGTTCTGGATGGTCTCAATCTTTCCTCTGATCTCCAGATTTTCCAATCCCTTTTCCAATCCCTTTTGGACCGTTCCAAGTGCACCAACTACAATTGGTATCACTGAGTGACAGCAAGTCTCCTCAGGTCTCCAGGACTCTTCTGAGTATCCTGGCAGATTTCAGCAGTGCAGTGTTCTGAATGGTATCAATCATTCCTCTGATTTCCAAACATTGCAGACCCCTTTTCAATCCTTTTGGGACCGTTCCAAGTGCACCAACTACAATTGGTATCACTTTGACTTTCATATTCCATAACTTTTTCAGTTCTCTGGCAAGGTCCAGATATTTGTCCATTTTTTCATTTTCCTTCAGCATCACCCTGTGATCTGTTGGCACTGCAAAATCCACCAGTTGACAAATTCTTTCTTTTTTGTTAATCAGTACTAGGTCTGGTCTTCTTGCTGGGATAAAGTGATCCGTTTTTATTTCAAAGTCCGAGAATTTTAAGTGTTTCGTTCTCAAGAACAGATTCTGGTTTATGCATATACCATTTTGTTGTATGGTCAAAATTTAATTTTCTGCATAATTCCCAGTGGATCACCTTCCCAACCCAGTCGTGTCTAGTTTTGTACAATAGTTTTCTATTGTTTTCTTCTTGTTAATTAACTGTCTGGTCTTCGGACCGGGATTAGGTGATCTATATGTATCTCAGTTCCAGAGAATTATATGCTTTTCATAAAGCATTATGCAATCAAGACATATATCATTAGGTGTTATTCATTATCAAACTCTACAACGTGTATGAGACAAATAAGGGCTATTTCCAAGTTGAGTAACATGATATTACAGGGTGACCCAGAAAAAAACAGAACCCAACTTATTTATTTTCCCATTAAACTAACCCTAAACCCCAACTCTAACCCTATAACCCTAACCCTAACCTCCCCTAGTTGAGTAACATATTGAGTAATATTACAGGGTGACTCAGAAAAAAACAGGACCCACACATTTTATTATAAAATGTCACAGCAAGTGTTAGGGTTAAGGTTAGGGTTAGGGTTAGAGGGTTAGGTTAGGATTAGGGTTAGTTTAATGGGAAAAATAAATAAATAATTTGGGTTCTGTTTTTTCTGGGTCACTCATGTTACTCAACTAGGAAATAATCCAAATAAGTATGTTTGAGAAGTATTAGTAAGGGATATGACTATTATATAAGAATAGTGAAAAGATATATCAGCAAAAGAAATATTAAATATAGATAATTACTTGAAGTGATACAATTGTTTATACATTATTAGTATTAGATGAAAATATATGAATCTATATAACTGTGTACAACGAATTTGCATTAGATTGGAACATTTAGTTCCATATAACTGTGCAAACAACTGATTATTAGAAAATATTAATAAAAATTCAATTGAAAATATAATTCCTATAGATTATTTATATTTTTTACTTGAAGGCAGTTACAATGCGTATACCGTATAAAATTAATGAAAATAATCATGACAAGCGAACTCGGCAAATATCACCCCCTACGTAGAACATCGTACAAATGTTTCAACTTCATTAAGTATCATCAGCGATGTATACTTACGGTTTCCCTCCGAGAGAAATCGAAACCGGGAACTCAGCACGCAGAGTCAGAGACTTTGCCACTGGGCCACTGATACGCAGCAAACGATACATGCGAAATAATCTTAATCTAATTCCTATAGAAAATAAAATTATAATCAAACATTTACAAATGAATCGACTTATGGTGTCCCGTCGTGGTGTAACGGTTTGCAAGCTAGTCTTGCAGATCTGTTACTACAGAAAAGTTCTATTGTCGTTAGATACCCCATACTTGCAAACTTGTATCAAATCTTACCCAGAGGGTAAATTGTTTGTTCTCTTAACAATGAATCGAATTTCAGTTTAAAATACCCCATGAGGAGATGATGTGACATTAAAAGAACCAAATGAAACCATTTCGAGATATGACGTAGAGAGGTAGAGTGAGTAAGTTAGAGAAAGAGAGAGGGGGAGATAGAAAGAGACAGAGACTGAGAGACAGACAAAAGAGAGAGAAAGAGATAGATATATAGAAGAGAGAGCTAGAGGAGAGAGAGAGAGAGAGACAGCAGACATAGAGAGAGAGGGTGAGAAAGAGAAAGTGGACAAGAGAAAGAGAGAGAAAGAGCGATAGATAGATAGATAGATAGAGAGAGAGAGAGAGAGAAGAGAGAGAGAGAGAGATGGAGAAAGAGAGAGAGAGAGCAGGAAGAGAGAGAGAGAAAGAGCAAAGAGGGAGAGAAAGAGCAAGAAGGGAGAGAGAGAGAAGATTATATATATATATAGAGAGAGAGAGACAGACAGAGAGAGAGTAGAAAGAGCGAGAGAGAGAGAGAGAGAGAGAGAGAGAGAGAAGAAAGAGAGAGAGAGAGAATATTAGTGTCCTTGATACATAATGATAGGCCCGCTACATACCAACAATATGAATCATTATAAAATAGGTTAAAAATGATGCAAAGGATAGACACAGTAATATATATATATATATATATATATATATATATATATATATATATATAAATGTATGGGTGTCTGTGTGTATATATGTAAGTGTGTGTAGGTGTGTGGAGGCACACACACACACATATATATGTGCGCACGCACTACACAGACACACAATTACGCACATTGTAAGGTCTAAATAGTTCAAATATCAACCAACAAAACGACACACAAACGCACACATACACGGACCCACACATATATATATTAAAACAATTACTCATATAATACTGAGCTTTCCAAAAGTACATAAAAGATTGAAAATATACAAACGAATATATATATAAATGAGAGAGAGAGAGAAGAGAGAGAGAGAGAGAGAGAGAGAGAGAGAAGAGAGAGAGAGGAGAGACGCACACACAGACAGACAGGCAGACACAGAGGAAGTGGGTTTGGGATGTAGAGTGGGATACATATATGAATAGACATAGTTATGTATGAACCCTTTGAAATATAGGCAGATAGATAAATTTCAAGCGGTGAAATTATATATATATATATATATATATATATATATACATATATAGATAGAGAGAGAGAGAGAGAGAGAGAGAGAGAGAGGTGTGTGTGAGATATATATAGTATATATAGTAGACAGATATAGATATTGATATAGATAGATGGATAGATATGAAAAAATATATAAATATATGCCGATAAACTTCAATCGCTGAAATATATTTTAACAGAAATATATCTTAATAGAAATATGTACATTGATAGAAATAATATATATATATATATATATATATATATATATATATGTGTGAGTGTGTGTGTGTGTGTATAAAGAGAGAGAGAGACAGACAGACAGACAGAGATAGATGGATAGATAGATATGACAAGATTAATTTAGATATAGGCGGATAGATAAACTTCAAGCGGTGAAATTATATATATATATATATATATATATATATATATATATATATAAATATAAATAGATAGATAGATAAAAGGATATGAAAACACACAATGCTGTTAAATTGAAAATATTTTATATCATATTCACAGCTAATATTGAATAATATTTTGATTTATAAAAATTATCTTCAGAGCTTGTTTTTTTTATTCCGGACTCATCGAGATTTTAATTTTTAACAGTATTGTGTGTTTTCATATCCTTTTATCTATACTTATACCCTCGTATTCATTTCTTTACTCTTAACATTATATATAATATATATATATATATATATATATATATATATATAGAGAGAGAGAGAGAGAGAGAGAGACAGAGACAGACAGACAGACAGACAGATATAATGAATGCCTGAAATGATAGAAACTTCTACCGCTGATTGATAGTTTGATAGAAAAAAAAAGCGATGCCTGACTAATGTCGTAAAAGAAAAATAGAACGAAAGAAGAGAAAAATTAACGACAAAGGCCAAAAAGCCTTCGTGTTTTCTGTGCCAAAACGTAAGTGATCAGTTTTGAGGTCAATAATCAAAAGCCTACCAGATTCTGGCGTTTCCACTCATCGCTTCCATTGCAAACCTGCTTTCTTCCAGCCACGGCAACCCCCAACACCGACCAGGAGTGTTGGCTAAAATGCAGCCCTGACGCCAAATATGAAATATTTATCATTTTCACCACTCAAACTGAGGTGAAGATGAAGCCGTCAGGGGATTTAAATGCATTGTGCTATTCTGCGTTGGAATATGTCGGTGCAGTTACCCTTTCAAAAATGTAAAATGTATGAATGTATGTATGTTTGCAAAGAAGAACGTTCAAGAAGCAGTAGACGAGCAAGGGCATCACAATGGTATATTGTTTATTGTCAGAGTGGACCCGTGAGTAATAATGATGAAGGGTTACTACTCCGCACTCCCCAGAGCTCTGGATTTTGAACTTCACCATTAGATGGAGTTTAACGTCATATCCCTGACACTAAGAACCTCAGTCACTGCCTTATAGTATATATATGATGAATATATGCCATAAGGACAGTAGGGTCGGGACGATCATATTTGAGTTATGGTTTGACGTGACTAGCCGATTGGTAGGAGGGTGCCTCTCCGACCGCTCGTCTATCTAAAATAAGGGCCAAAGTGGTGTGTTGCATGTCATGGACTGCTCAACCACCAAGGTTTTGTCCGTAAGCATTCCGGGTGGACACCCATGGCCAACAGGCGGCCTTATTGGACAGATGTTAGCCTTCTGCAGGGTGTATTCTACTGCTATAGTCAATTGGGAGACACAATTTTTGGCATTAAGACTGACAACATAAACTATATAAGAAGGGTAATACCTTTCTAAAAAAAGGGTGTTCTAGGTATAGCACTAAACTGCATCTGGTGGTGAGGCTCAAGTTCTGGACAACTGGGGTGTGTAATGTGTAATGGTTAGCAAGCTAGTCTCGCAGGTCTGTTGTGACCTGGTGTCAAATCCTCCCCGTAGTGCGGAAGGCCGTGCATCGGCGAAATGGGCCAATAAACTACTCTGTGTTCCCTGCAATAACTTGTTGTGAGAATGGTAAGATAGTAATCAAATCCCCCCCATATATATATATATTATTTTATTTCACATACTTGTCTATGAAAAAACTACACATGAATGTTTACTCCTCTGAAAATATTTATCAATAAACACTACGTATTTACCTATACTTGTGGGCCACTTATTTAACAGTTGGATTGTATTATGAACAATTTTTATATTTTATTATACACTTTTTTTTAAATAATTCTACATCAGGCTCTTTTGAGTCTTATTTACTATAATGCTTCTGATTTTTTTAAAATTAAAAATAAAATTCATTTTATTTTTAAATAAAATTCATTTTATTTTTAATACAGACAGCGCACTTTTTCTTTTGAATAATTCCAACTTTTGACTAGCAGCGTTCTGTTTTTGCTAACGGTCATTTCTTCCCGTCTTATTTTTGTTGAAGACCGATCCACGTGCGGTCGATGCATGATATTACTTGGGTCCTCACATCATCAATGAGGAGGGCCGGTGTTGCTATATAAACCGTAGAGAGAAAGGCCCCGAAACGGTTTGCACATTCTCTCCTGATGAGCCCATGCATTTGTAAACATTCTTTTTTTTTTTTTCAATATATCATATTTACACTGTCGGATTAAGTTCCAATTTTTATTTCACACACACACACATAATATATAATATATATATAATATATATATTGTGTGTGTGTGTGTGTGTGTGTGTGTGTGTATGTGTATATATATGTGTGTGTGAGAATGTGTGTGCGATATATATTTTTTTTTCTTCTATTTTACCGGTTTTATTTTTGATTCAAGATAGTTACAATTCAGCACTATTCACCGGAAGTTAACCAGACAAGATTAGATATATATAAAAAAATTCAATTCCATTCTCAACAGATATTACAAAGGTAAGAGACGGATTTTATCTTCTCTAATAACTTATAGAATAATTATATGAACTTGATGCTTCAAAGGAGTCTAATAATAGATGAGAAAAACTTTCTATCAGGGAACCCACTCTCAAAAAAGTGTTTTAATACTTTTGAGAGTGGGGTCCCTTGGAAAGGATTCTGCATTTATCCTCCTCATTTCATTCATTTTTATTTCATCCATTCATTCATTTTACCATTAATTTTTAACTATATATATATATATATATATATATATAACTCTCAAAGAAAGAAAAACATAATAAACCGTCATCCCGTAATAATTTATTTCAACCGGAAATTAAAAAAGTGTTAAAATTTAGAATTAAAAAAAAAGAATCCTTAAGTGTTAAATTATTGCTCTGTATATAATCTAATTTATTGATTATTATACATTGAGCTCTCTTTGGGGATTTTTGAAAAAATCCTTGTATGAGTACATGCTTGCACTTACAAGAGCATACATTATGGTTATACAGTAAGATTTTGAAGATCCCAAAATGGAATCATCCCTTACAACCAGTCATTTGGATTACCTTTATTATATATATATATATATATTATATATATATATATATATATATTTGATAGATAGATAGATAGATAGATGAACAAATAAGAGGTTTAGCTTTTATTTATTAACATATGGACAATCTTTACGACCGAGCGGTTTCATGCTAGTGCATTCGTCAGGTAAACGAAATAGCTTTATATATATATATATATATATATATGTAAACAAATCTAGCTATTTTCAGCCGACAGTATTTGGGAGAATATGTGCTTAATAGAAGTCAGACCTAATTTTTTTTAAAGTTAATTCATTAATGATTAATTAGGCGGGATTTAACTACTCAAATGTAAGGCTAAACAAATCGAGAAAAATCAATCTCTGAATGTATATTTCGAAATGTACAGGTCGAAATGTACATTCAGAGATTGATTCTTCGCGATTTGTTTAGCCTTACATTTGAGTAGTTAAATCCCGCCTAATTAATCATTAATGAATTAACTTAAAAAAAAATTAGGTCTGACTTCTATTAAGCACATATTCTACCTATATATATATATATATATATATATATATATATATATATATATATAATCAACACAGAATCACCAGAACTGGTTGCTATACCAAGCCAAAACAGCCTAGTCTATCTTACCTCTAACCATTGGTAGAGGAAATGTATTCATTCCTTTCGCTAACGCATTGTTGCGCAAAGTGAAAGGCAAACAGCATTGTCCGCAATTCAAACACGGGTCCCCCGAGCCCATTTCCAATGGTGATACCCGTTACGCTTACGTCCCCATTCTAACAACTATAAAGTGCACACTGGACGTTTCTTCCCACTGACCGAACCGCTTCCTATTAAATAATTCTCATCGAAATGGACTCTCGTCTGATGGGCATCTGATAAGTCCACTTATGAATCATTTATTTCTTATGAAACGTCTGCACTTGTATTGTTTGTTGAATAGAGTGTAACAATATAAAACAAACATTGTCGAGAGATGAGTGAGAAAATCATAAAGTGCTTTTTATAGACGTAAAAAAAGAGAACAAAACAACAATAAAAGACAAAGGAACCTGCGCAATAAATTCAGAAGAATAATGTTTGAAGAGACGCCTATACATTGGTATCCTAAAGCTGCTCAAGCGTGAACGCCAACTGTTTACATGTATGTTCATTAGCGTGTTAAATGCGTTTCTCGACAAACATAAATATCTCTCCCGCCGCAACGGGACAGTAGGTGATCGTCAATACGTATTTTTTATTGAACTAACCCCGTTCGTTGAGTGCAGTTATTTTCTTTATGTTTTTTGTTGGTGATTAAGAGGTCGAAGAGTTTCAAAGTTAGTGAGTGTTTTGAAAGTTTTTGTTCAGTTCGTTTCGTGTAGAATTTTAAAAAAAATTATTGAATCCACGAAGAGTCTATAAATTTAAGTTGTGGCCTCCAGCACAGTAATCCAAAAACTAACCCTGTTCGTTGAGTGCAGTTAATTTCTTTGTTTTTTGTTGGTGATTAAGAGGTCGAAGAGTTTCAAAGTTTGTGAGTGTTTAAAAGTATTTGTTTAGTTCGTTTTGTGTAGAATTAAAAAAAAAATATTGAATCCACGAAGAGTCTATGAATTTAAGCAGAGTAATCCAAAAACTAACCCTGTTCGCTGACTGTAGTTAATTTCTCTATGTCTTCGTGGATGATTGAGAGATGGAAGGGTTTCAAATTTAGTTTTGAAGTTTTGTAGGATTTTTCAAAATGAAATGGATAAAATAAATAAATAAATAAAACGAAAATTAAATATTTCTATGCGTCTCTTTTTTAACAAGAATTTTTTAATCAAAATTGATCTAATTTAAAATTAAATAAAAAAAACATTGCTGTTTTTTTTTTAATTCTAATCTTTAATTGAAATTTTCAAAGATAAAAACAGATTTGTTTGAAATAAAACATTTTTTGGGGTTGTCTTCCCTTTGCCTGGAAGAGTTATCTTCCCTCTGGGTTCCCTTTTTAACCTCCAGGGGTTTTGCTATTTAAGCAGCAAGCGCCATACTCTTCTTCTGCGGCACCTCACACACCATAGGTTAGACATTTATGTTCTACACCCTTCTCGCGTGGGGGCTTCAACCCCCAACACAACACTAGTAAGTGACTTTAACCTATGTACTCTCCATAACCATCCCTATCTTTTGTATGTAATTTAGATAACCATTTTATACGTTTTTATCGTATCTTATCCCTTTTCTATGTACGTGTATATCTACTATGTAACTTTTCTCATTTATCTTGTATACGCATATTTCTTGTCTTAAATGCTTCCGCATGTGCTGGTATTAAAGTCCATTAGGTTATGTTTAACACTCGTGTCGGAGTTGTTTTTTTCAACTAACAATTATAATGATATTATAACATTGAAACCAACAGCGAAACTAAAAGATGAGAATTATAATCTTTTTAGAATAAAATATGATTTTATATTTAAAAAAGTCAATTTTGAAATTCCACGGGCCCCCACCCAACGTGATGTTTTTTTTTTTTTGTTTTTCCTCGAGAATCTCCTGAGTATTTTAGAAAATACTAACCCCACCGCAACATTATAGATGACCCCTACTTTCATCCCAAACATTCACCCTACATCAGCATCACCTTGATCTCCACCCTCCTCCATTCAGAACCAAAAGACAGTCGTCAGTAAGAGAACTGAATTCTTGATTACAAAAACTCAGCTATTGTCCTGAAGAAGGTTTGAAAGACCGAAATATTATAGGGTCAACATTATCAACATGAATAAATTTCCATCCATTGTAACATCGCGTTTCTCTCTCTCTCTCTCTCTATATATATATATATATATATATATATACATATATATTATATATATATCCTCTATGGCAGCCTTTACATATATACAGACGTGTGTATTTATCAGTTAAAATCCCCCTTCCAGTTTGTAGGTGACGATGGTTAAGCAGCCTGGCCGATGATGAATCGATCGAGTTTCCATCCTGGACGGAAGTAGATTGCAAATGTCTAGCCACAATGAAGAGACGTGATACGTCGAAACACTGTGTCTGTAGATGACATTATATATATATATATATACAAAATTTGTTGGTAAACTTTTGCGGTGAAAAAATATCCGGCAAATAGTTTGATTGTAAAAATATACTACCAAACATCACCAGGTGAAAAAAAGACGAATCGAAATATAACCGGTTGATACTATAATACTTGGCCAAAATAAAATATATAATATATATATATATATATATATATATATATATATATATATAATAAAAATATATATATAATCCGCCAGGAGTATCTAAAGCTAAATAGTAAAAAAGTGTTTTCGCATAGTAGCTCTTCAGGGCAAAGGTCTGACTCATGAGTCAGATCTTTGCCCTGAAGAGCTACTATGCGAAACTGTTAGTAGGTATATCTGACTCATTAGGTTTAACATTGAGGGGGGAATAAGATTCTACATTGAGAAAATTTTTCTGTTAAGCAATTCAAATTATTGATGATTATCCATCTGATGAGAGTTGATTTGGGGAGCTTTGTTAAATCAACTTAGATTTATATAGGCCCTAATTTTGGCCGAAATAAATTCATTATGGAATAACGGTGTTAAGTTTTTCCTTCCTTTCAAAGATATATATATATATATATATATATAATGTTTACGGCCTTGTTTTAAATGCTTTGAGTTGAATTCGTTTGTGTAAGAAGTTCAAGACACTCCTGATTTGAAATCGAAAACAGGTAAACCCATTGACCTCAGCCGCCATTACTGAATCAGTGACAGCAAAGGCATTATTTATCCCCAACACGTTTCAACGACGAATTCATCCGAAAATCAAATTTATATAAAAATTGTCTCGAGACTGATAGTGTTTTTTTTTTGTTTTTTTTTTTTCAGAATGCTTCTTTTTCCTTTCTTTCGAAAAAAAATCATTACAAACATTTCTTGAAGAGACATCGACTTAGTGCTAAACAATACGGGACAAAGACACGTATCAAACTATAGAATAAAAGCGTGGAAGTTATAGTCACGGCGATATGGCCGCTTTACTCTCTAACCTTCTTTTTTATAGAACATTCTGGTTTATGATCATTGACATCTTTAATGGTGACTTTGATTCCCAAAATTAGAAGACTATGCCAATTATTTCTGTACATTATTTATTTACAGAAAAAATAGAATAAAAAAAATCACCCAAGGCAATGTTTTATTTTTTATTCTCATGCAATGAATGTTGTAGAAAAACGTACCAGATAGATTGATATTATAATTTAAAAGAAAGAAAGAAAGAAAGAAAGAAAGATGTGTTGGAGAGACTGATATAATAAAAGAGAGAAAGATACAGAAAGATGTACTAGGTAGATTGATATAATAATAAAAAAGAAAGAAAGAAAGAAAGATGTCTTGGAGAGACTGATATAATAAGAAAGGTACATAAACATGTACTTGATAGATATAATATTTTTTTAAAAAGAAGAAAGAAAGATGTGTTGGAGAGACTGGTGTAATGATTAGAAAGAAAGAAAGAAGATGTGTTGGAGAGACTGATATTATAATCAGAAAGAAAGAAAGAAGAGAAGAAAGAAGAAAGATGTGTTGGAGAGACTGATATAATAAATTAGAAGAAAGAAAGATGTGTTTGGAGAGACTGATTATAATAATCAGGAAAGAAGAAAGAAAAAGAAAGGAAAGATGTGTTGGAGAGACTGATATTAATCAGAAAAGAAAGAAAGAAAGAAGAAAGAGATGTGTTGGAAGACGAGAGGACTGATATAATAAAGAAAGAAAGAAGAAAGATGTGTTTGGAGAGACTGATATAATAATCAGAAAGAAAGAAAGAAAGAGATGTGTTGGAGAGAGACTGATATAAATAATCAGAAAGAAAGAAAGAAAGACGTGTTGGAGAGACTGATATAATAATTAGAAAGAAAAAAGAGACTATATATAAAGAAAGAAAGAAAGAAGATGTGTTGGAGAGACTGATATAATAATCAGAAAGAAAGAAAGAAAAGAAAGATTGTTGGAGAGACTGATATAATAAAGAAAGAAAGATACAGAAAGATGTACTTGATAGATATAATAACTAAAACAGAAAGAAAGAAAGAATTGTTGGAGAGACTGATGTAATGATTAGAAAGAAAGAAAGAAAGAAAGATGTGTTGGAGAGAATGATATAATAAAAGAAAGAAAGAAAGAATTGTTGGAGAGACTGATATAATAAAGGAGATAAAGATACAGAAAGATGTACTAGATAGATTGATATAATAATTTAAAAACAGAAAGAAAAAAGATGTGTTGGAGAGACTGACATAATAATTAGAAAGAAAGAAAGAAAGATGTGTTGGAGAGACTACTATAATAAAAGAGATAAAGATACAGAAAGATGTACTAGATAGATTGATATAATAATTCTAAAAAGGAAAGATGTGTTGGAGAGACTGATATAATAATAAAAAAAGAAGAAATAAAGAAAGAAGTGTTGGCTAAATAGACATAATAAAAGAAAGATGCTTAGAGTACGCGAATTGGATTACTTGCAGATGGACACTACCCCAAAAGCGTGGTGTCCTGGGTAAAATACTAAACTGCGTTTCTGAAAGACACTGTTATATACTCGTTCAATATCGAGTATATAAACGGTGGAGAGTTCATCTCGGAACCGCCAAAAAAAAAAACCCACACAAGAAGAAAAACGAAACGAGATCACAAATAGCAACCGCCCACACACCACTCAACCGATGATACGACTACTCTAAAAGCAGCCAGGCCCGGCCAGTCAAACTAATGTTCAGTAGAAGAGAACCAAGCGCTCTCGAAAATTAAACGAAATAAAACTAAACTTAACATTTCAAAACCGAGTTTCTGATATTCCATTCCTAATGCTTCACACTGAAGCCCAAATAATATATTACAATAAATAGACATATATATATATGTTGGAGAGATTGATATAATAATTAAAAAAGAAGAAATAAAGAAAGAAGTGTTGGCTAGATAGATATAATAAAAGAAATATGCTTAGAGTACGCGAATTGGATTACTTGCAGATGGACACTACCCCAAAAGCGTGGTGTCCTGGGTAAAAAACTAAACTGCGTTTCTGAAAGACACTATGTTATATACTCGTTCAACATCGAGTATATTTTCAGGTCGCTGCCACATTACATTTCTTTTGTAGATAAAACAATCTCGTACTTGTTTTAAAAGTTTCCATTTGGACACATCACCAATATATATATATATATATATATATATATATATATATATATATATATAGTGTGTGTGTGAACAAAAAGTAATAAGACAAGCAGGAATATTTCTTGTATGTTGTTTATTCTCAACTAGTTTCGACCTTAGGTCATCGTCAGGAGAACATTTCTTATTTGAAGAAATTGTTGATAGATTATTAGAAAGGAGCATTACATATATATATATATATATATATATATATATATATATATATATGCGAGTGTGTGTATAAATATACAAACATATATATATGTATATACAAACATACCTATATATATATATATATATATACACACGTATATACTTGTATAAATGTACACACACATATATATATATGTATATATACACGTATATACTTGTATCAATGTACACACACACATATACATATATATATATATATATATATACACGTATATACTTGTATAAATGTACACACACATATATATATATGTATATACAATCATACCTATATATATATATATACACACAATAAATATACATACACACAAAACTACATATATATGTATATACAATCATACCTATATATATATATACACACAATACATATACACAAAACTACATATATATATATATATATATATATATATATACATACACACACGCAGCCTTGTATATACATACTTATATACACATTTATATACTATATATATATGTACGCACATGCACGTCCACCGCACCCCCGTACACACAGACACTCTCTCTCTCTCTATATATATATATATATAGAGGAGAGAGAGAGAGAGAGAGGTGTGAGAGGGGGAGAGAGAGAATGAGAAATTGATTTTATATATGCGAAATTGCAGGTGTATTTATTTACCGGAGTTCAAAATAGTATTCCTTTTTTTATCTAAAGGTATTAGAATTTTTCTGTTTTTTTCCCCTTCATATTTCTCTTTCTTTTTTGAAAAATTTTTAAATTTCATTTTTTTATTTCCATATACTGCTTGTTTCTGTTGTACTTTTTGCAACTTTCACTTCATTATTACACACACACACACATTATATATAATTTTCACTTCCTATCGAACATGTGCCACTTTGACAGTAAATAACCAACATTTTAGGCCTGTGATCGTCTACAAAAAAAAAAATCTTTTACTTCCGTTTTTTTTTTTTTTTTTTTGTTAATGACAAAAAATGGCTGATGCGCAAGAAACTCCGACAATATGAGCAGAAACTTATATACTTACTGTTTGCGTTCATGTTCAAAGGAAATAGGCTCAATTTTACTCTGATTTTCAACTTTCGTTTCATTCTAAATTCTATTAATTTATCCGATCATTTATCTATTATCATACGTGTTGTATCCGAGTTGTAGGGATAACAGAAATGATAATAAAAACAGGGAAATTGTTAACAATAACAATACTTGTTTTATTTATGCTTCACTGACAGGGAAATACAGTGGATGGTTTTGGATTAGAGTTCTGGCTTGATGAGGATGAGAGTGTATGACCTGCTCGGTTCTGATCTGCTGTGCAGTATTTGCTCCTCCTCTTTAGAGAGTCCGGTTCCAATCGTTAGGGGGAGATAACTCTCCCTAACAATGCTAAAGCTGAGCGTATCAATGTTTGTCTCCTAAAGGCTTTTTTACTGTTTAGTTTAATGACATGAAATTCACTCCAAGGAAAAATCTTTTTTTTAGAATCTTATGTGAAGTCAAGTGGTCTACGAGCGATCCCTCGTCTCACGCTGCACGGGGGGTTCGAAAAAAGACGGCGACGGCAAAATCCCGCCAGTCGCGGATGTCAAGTCGGTTGGCCCGTTCGCGCACGCCGCCGCTATGCAACGACCGAGACGCCCAACGGAGACGGCAAACCCCCCGCCGAACGCAACAGCCGCCGCTTCTAGCGACAGACGACCGCTATGGCAGGCTCCAGCGGAACGAAAAGAGACGCCTTTCGTAATACCGTGGCGACACCGGTCACGGTTCCGGCTTAGAGGCTAAAAGCCGTTATCGCGCGGAGGCAGCTTGGCACCGCAGCTCGTGCGAGCGAGCACGCGAACCGTTGCTCCGATCCCCGTGTTAGGCTTTAAGCAAGAGCGCCTGTCCAACGGAAATCCTGGATAAAGTATCCTTTGGTTCTCCTTAGTAGTTCCTCCTCAATGTTTGCAAATGCATTATGGCAAGTATCAGTGTTTAAGTAGTGAATCAGCCACGCATTATGGCTGTTGATTGGCCGGAGGAATAAACCACGTGACCTCGCCCAGTCTATAATTTTAGGTGGTGTATTGCAGGACACCTTATATACTAAAATATTCCAACACTTCTAAAGGCTTTTTTTACTGTTTAGTTTAATGAAATAATCCTACTCTCCCTCCAGCTATGGATAAATAGTAGGACAGACTTGGCTCTTGGTTAGGCAACTTGTCTAGGAGAAGGAAAACTGAATTCAAACCTGTTGAACTCCGCTTAAGAAACTGACCTTGTGTCATATCCTGCTTGTGCGGAGGGGCTGGTATATCTATCTCTCTCTCATATATATATATATATATATATATATATATATATATATATATCAGTCTCTTCAATATCCATCCATCCATCTATGTATGTGCAAATCATTTGTATTAAGAATAGTTACTTGAAACTATAATTGTTTGCAAATGATTTTCATCCCTTACTTTAAGCTGAATAATTACTTGCAAAGTCCATGAGTTTCAAAAAGAAAGGATACATCTTCACACTCGACGGTAAGCCTCTTAAGCAAGTAGAACAATTCACATAACTAGGTAGTAAAATCTCATCCACAGAAAGCGATGTTAATACACGTATAGGAAAGGCATGGGAGGACACAAACAAATTATATCATATGGAAATCCAAATCTTACTGGAAAGTTAAAGCGATAATTCTTCCAGACTGTGGTTATATCAGTACTGCTGTATGGCTGCACCACATGGTATCCTAAACACGAAGGCGCACTATTAGAAATAAAAAAAATGGCTGAGATAAGACCTGCATCAGAATGATTAGCGAGGCGAGTACGCATTGAATAACATAGTCATGGG
>CM042151.1:1429181-1442754 GCA_023376005.1 Doryteuthis pealeii
CGGCGACGGCAAAATCCCGCCTGTCACGGATGTCAAGTCGGTTGGCCCGTTCGCGCACGCCGCCGCTTCTAGCGACAGACGACCGCTATGGCAGGCTCCAGCGGAACGAAAAGAGACGCCTTTCGTAATACCGTGGCGACACCGGTCACGGTTCCGGCTTAGAGGCTAAAAGCCGTTATCGCGCGGAGGCAGCTCGTGCGAGCGAGCACGCGAACCGTTGTTCCGATCCCCATGTTAGGCTTTAAGCAAGAGCGCTTGTCAAGCGGAAATCCTGGATAAAGTATCCTTTGGTTCTCCTTAGTATTGTAAGTTCCTCCTCAATGTTTGCAAATGCATTATGGCAAGTATCAGTGTTTAAGTAGTGAATCAGCCACGCATTATGGCTGTTGATTGGCTGGAGGAATAAACCACGTGACCTCGCCCAGTCTATAAATTTAGGTAGTGTATTGCAGGACACCTTATATACTAAAATATTCCAACACTCCTAAAGGCTTTTTTACTGTTTAGTTTAATGAAATAATCCTACTCTCCCTCCAGCTATGGATAAATAGTAGGGCAGACTTGACTCTTTAACCTTGGTTAGGCAGCTTGTCTAGGAGAAGGAAAACTCTGAATTCAAACCTGTTGAACTTCGCTTAAGAAATTGACCTTGTGTCATATCTTGCTTGTGCGGAGGGGCTGGTATATATATATATATATATATATACCAGCCCTTCTGCACAAGAATGCTGTGTGCTGCCTTGAACAAGTCGTGGAAACAGCATCCCACAAGGAAGCAGCCGTATGGTCACCTGCCATCCATCTCACAAACCATCCGAGTGTGACGGACAATACATGCTGGAGACTGCTGGAGAAGCAAGGACGAGCTCATAAGCGACGTTCCTCTGTGGAAGCTAACACATGCTAGTGTGGGCCGACCACCAAGGATCTACATTGACCAACAATGCAAGGATACTGGATGCTGCGCAGAAGACCTCTCTGGCACAATTAATGATAGGGAGGGTTGGCGAGAGATTGTCATGGATATCCGTGCTAATTGCACTTCGGTATTAAATAACCCTACAAATGTTGACATACCATAAAATCAACCAACTGGCTAAGCAGCCAATCATTGTATTGACAGGTAGGAGAGTATATAAAACAATAAATATTTGTCCTACGAAAAAAAAAAAAAAAAAAAAGAAAAAAAAAGAAAAGTTATTTAAAATTCGGATACTACTTAATGGTGTACCTACGTATATACTGTAGCGGTCAAATTGTTTATTCAAATGTCGTTCTTATTAATAGTAATTGACATAAGAACGTGGAATTTTTGCGAAATTGTACCTCTTGGCATATAATTCATATACAAGGGGGGAAAAAGCTTTTATCGAAAGTGGTTATGTACCCGCAAAAAAAAAAAAAAAAAAAAAAAAAAAATGAAGAGATAAATAAAATTAAAAAAAAAAAAAAAATAAATAAAGAAATTGAATGAATAAAATAGAAAAATAAAATAAAGAAAAAAGTAAACCCCCAAATAAAAACCTAAAAAAAAAAAAACAAAAAAAAAAAACAACCTTTACTTGAAACAAAAATATGGTGGACAAAATAAGAGAAGTTCTTTTTTCTGTCTTTTATTTTATTTTATTTATTTTATTTATTTTTTTCCTTTTTTTTTGTGTGTTACCACAGTCTAGAAACTTCTCACGTGCAATATGGGCAGCATTGACCTCACGAAAAACGATAAGTAGCTATATTGTCGGTGTTACATAGACTGCCAGACATGCCTGAACATGTCAAAATAAGTGCAGACTTTCCCGCCAAAAAAAACAAAAACTGTCAAGACATACGCTGACGGCACGTCTCTGCAGTTTCAAAAGAGTTCTTTTTTTTGCCTTCAATATATATATATATAAAGTAAGGGAAAGGAGAGGAAAGTCGTCGGCGTGGCCTAAAGTCGGTATCAGCCGATCAGCGAGGGAGTCTATCCCCTTTTCACTAGCGCTACTTTACTTCTTACTTATGTGCTATACTCTATCTATCTATCTATCTTTTATCACTTAATTCATAATGCTCTATTGGTTTTCTATTTTCTTTATTTCTCATGCCACCTTCTTCTTCTAGCTAACACTCTCTCTCTCGCTCTGTCTGTCTGTATTTCTCTCTCTCCCTCTCTGTCTCTCTCTCCCTGTCTGTCTGTCTCTCTCTCTCTCTCTCTATATATATATATATATAGGCTTTTTCGTATCTATTTTAATCTGTTAATATCTCGTGTTTTCTCTTAGGTCCAAACATTCAATCTTCGTCTGTTGATATCTATCTATCTATATATATATATATTATATATATATATATATCTTAGAAAGGAAGGAAAAACTCAACACCGTAATTCCATAATAAATTTATTTCGACCAAAATTGGGGCCTATATAAATCTAAATTGATTTAATATAGCTCCCCAAAATCCAGTCTCATCAGATGGAAGATCAAGTTATTACAAATTTATTCTAAGATAAACATTGCTCTGTATATAATCTAAAAAATGTATTATACATTGAGCTCTCGTTAGTGATTTAAAGATTCAATGTATTTATACATACTGGATCATACAATAATAATACAGTGTGTCTTAGAAATCACATATAGAATCATTCCTCACTACAAAGTTTTGGATACCTCTCATCTATATATATATATATATATATATATATATATATATACATATTATTATCATGGTATACACAGGAATAATATTATAATAATAAATTTGCTCTACTCACGTATTGAGCACTTTATATTTGTTATATAGATGTCTTATCATTGTGAAACTTGTATCAACTAACCATTGTGACCAATTTCACCGTTAAGTCACCATTTTCATATATAAAATCATATATATATATATATATATATATATATATATATATTCACAGTACGCTCTTCATGTTGGTTGGATCAAAAACGCTATGTCCGAAAAGGAATAAAGATAAAAATTGTTTTTGTATGCAAAGAGCGGGTTGGAATCTGTTGATGAGGAGGGCTTCAAGTATAGCCAGGTACAACTCGTTGGTTCAGGATGCCAAAATCGAGAACATTTCGGCTTTATATACTGCAGTACAATCAGGATTGTCCAACATTATATATACTAGCAAATATATGCACCCTCCGGGTGCAAGTATTCAGGTTTTAATATAATAAAATATCATATTAAATTAGAAAGGCTAATGAAACTGAATAAGAATTCAGATAAAAAGATTTGGAACGGAGGGGGTATGATTGAAAAATAGAACAACTTAGAAACTAACTCTTCCATCATTTTCCATTACTCCCGTCTTTCATTGGTAATTTTTTCTAATTTAACTATTTAGTTAAAATAGGAAGTAAAGAATAGAATTACAGTTATTTCTTCTGGTTAATGAATTTCTTCTAAGATTTATCCCAGAGATTTTTGTTCATATTAAATAAGATAAAATCAAAAAATTAGAAATCAATAATACTAAGCATATATTTATTAAAATCAATTTTTTAAGATCAATATGCAAATTAGCCTTCCCATTCACACTGTAAACTGCTATATTGTTGTATGTATAAATACAATTGCTTATTATTAGTATGTTGATATGGTCAACAGTCTTAATGATGTAAAACAATTTTATTAATAATTGAAGTTTAAATTAAAAGTAAAATCATGGAGAATGTGATGTAAATAACTAAAAGGAATTGTGACTTGTATAGTAATATAGTTTCGGTTACAGACAGACAAACCCACAATCTCCATTATAATAAGATATATATAATATATATATATATATATACATACACACATATACATATAATGGACTCGTCGATTCGAGTTCGATTCCTAGACGAAGCTGTTGGCATTTCACATAGCGCTAATACCCTTGGGAAAGGTATGAATCCATATATTCTCCATCCAGCTATGGGTTAAATAGTAGGGCAGACTGGGCCCTTCAGCCTTGGGTAGCTAACCAGTCTAGGAGAGGGATAACTCTGAATTCAAAATTCCTGAGGTCGGTCGTTGATTGGGTTTGTGGCAACCCTTGGCGCACCAATTCTTTCCTATCGACTGTGCCAAAAAGTGTGGATGGTCCAACACAAGCCTTCACCACTATAAACAAATCCCTGTGTGGGTGTTCATTGTGTGTGTGAACCCTCATCTATCTATCTATCTATCCTATTCCTCACTACTTGAGATAATGTTTTGAGAAGGAAGAGTTGATGTAGATGCGAAACTCGCAATCAAATTTGAAAATTTGAACGTGTTTACCTAATCGATAATGACACAGTTATTAATCATGGTCGAATTAATCATCAATCAAAGTTTTCTTAATCATAAATTGAAGATGTTACCCATTCAAAAGATAGTTTCTCATTTGAAAGTTCATTATACGTACTAGCAAAATATACCCCTTCTGTCGGGCGCTCGTATTCAAGTTTTAAAGTAATAAAATATAAAGTAATATTATATATATATATATATATATATATATATATATGAGAAGAAAATATTTTAAAAATATAACAAACACAGGGTGTTATGATCAGGGGAAACAATTTTATGTGTCAATACTTAAGCATTTCGGTATATTGTACCATCTTTAGGACACTGTTAACTAATGTTTATGTGAGGGACAAAATGAAAGATGTTAAGTGTATAGTGAATGTGTGAATATGATGTTATTAACCGTTAATTTTTATATGCACGTTTGTTTACGAAAGCCAATGACGTGATCAATGCATGTGAAAAAAATGGAAGGTGAAGATCACATGATGACGCATGCATGAACGCGAATAGGCGGAGAATATATGACGTATTTCATATGGAATATTAATGTTAGAAAAATAAGAAGATTAAAATAATATATAAATAAGAAATAATAGAAATAAGAAATTTATTAATCAATAGTAGTACAAATTATAAAAAAAATATAAGTAAAAAAAAAACTTTATTGGTTTAAATCATTTAAAGAACTAGCAATTTTTACTGGGTCAGTGACAAGCGAGTTATTTATGTTCATACAAATAGGAGAAGCAGAATCAGAAAAACGAAGAGAAATGATAGATTTAACACCTTTCCAAATCTTGCCAATATTTTTTTGGTTATTACTAAAATATTTTTTTGGTTATTACTAAAATATTTATTGAAATAATTACACTTGCTCAGCCTACATAGAGACACAATTTTATTCCGGTATCTTTTAAAGCTTTCCAGCAAGAGGGATTTAGTGACCGGATCTTTCTCTTTTAAAAAACATTTATGGAGGTGATCCCTTTTAATTATGGAAGTAAGGATACCATTAGTAATCCAGGGGTTGGATTTTGATCTCCTTTTCTTATTGCATGCTTTTCTTAATGGAGCATATCTGTCCAGAAGTCCCTCAGTACAATTAAAAAAATTATCAAATGATAAATTGGGGTCCTCAGCCCCCAATTGCAGGATAGTGTCCCATTTCATGCTACGGAGTTCGGCTAGAAAAGCAGCATGATTAAAAATTTTCCAATCACGAGCAAAAAAAAAAAAACATTGTCATGATATGGTTTGCCCACTGTCAAATCTTTTAAAATCAAAAACTGAGGGAAATGGTCAGATATTGAATTAACAATATTACCAGACAAAGTGTCCCATTCGGCAGAGTTGAAAAAAATATTATTTATGATTGTGCTGGTAGTTTCAATGACTCTTGTTGGTAGAATTATGTGGGGAAGTAAATTAAATTGGGAGGTAATATCAAGGTAGTCAGAGACATCCTTGTCTGTTTCGAACTTTAATAGATCAATATTAAAATCACCAAGTAGTAAAAGATGCTTGTTCTGCAGGGTTGCTTTTTCAAGAAGAGGGGTTAAGAAATCTTTGTTGAACTCATCCTCCAGCATCGAGGGATGTCTATATATACATCCAACAATCATGTTTTTATCCTTGGCCTGAATAATTTCAATGAATTTAGATTCAAGCCTCTCGCTTTGCAAGAGTGTCAAGATCAGTACGTTCAATGAATTGGAATTGGTTGCGAACATACAAAAGGACACCACCTTTCCCCGGCCCTGTCGGTTGGGGCGTTAGAATGCACAGACTGCACCTCTGCAGAGGGGTAATACTCCCCCAATGGGGCCACCCGTTGGCCGTGGGTGGCGACCCGTGATGCTTAAGGGTAGAGCCCAGGTGGATGAGCAGTTCATGACATGCAATACTCCACTTTGGCTCTATCTTGGGCTAGACGGGCGGTCGGAGAGGCCCCCTCCGATCAATCGGCTGGTCACGTCAAGCCCTAGCACCTCTGTCATTTCCCAACCCTATTGCCCTCATGGCAAGCCCCAACCCCTTTTTATCATATGGGTGCTAGAAGGCGGTGGCTGCGGGTCTACATGTCCTGGGAATGACGTTAAACTCTATCTGATGGTGAGGTTCCAGTTTTGGAGGTTTGGGGAATGTGGAGCACCCCTTCATCACCATTGCTCCCTGGTCCACTCTGACCTGGAGTGGTAGTACCTGTTAGGGTCCCATCTATGGGTTAAAAAGAAAAATGTATTTATAAAAAAATTGTATTATCCATTAAGAATTGATTTATTTCAAAACTTTATCGTCATTAAATGACCCACTGAGGTTGATATGCCACAAAACAAACCAAACCAAAAAAACACGTTTCCCACCTTCAGCAGGTGTGTGTACAAAAGAATAACCAGGTAAATCACAGTTTATGGGAGGGATATTAGTCTGGAATCCAGTCTCGGTGATACCAACAACACTGAAATCATTCCCAAGTTGACCCAATAGGAACCGTAGTTCGCCAATATGTTTTGACAGAGAAAAAAATGTTCATGTGAAAAAGGGAGAATTTATCGGAATTGATTTGAAGGGAGGAGAATTCATTTGCTTCATAATATTTGCAGCTGACACCACCCATATCTTCAGACATATTGCCAATTTCAAGAGAATTAAGTTGAGAGAGGAAGCTTTTCTTTTCCATAGCGGAAAGGGTCTTTTTATAGACTAGAGGAGAGGATTTTGAACCGAAGGGGAGAATTTCATTGATACATTTACAACAAAACCAGGGAGTGCCGGACTTTTGTTTTTGAAGACAAATATAGTCCTTTTCATTGAGGCCGTTACACTTGATGTGTATCCAGAGATTACAAATATTGCATTGAATAGTTTTGTGATTAGAGTTGACAGATCTGCCACAGATTCCACACGGAAAATGTATCATCTACACAAAAAAACAGACAAACAACAGCAATAAAAGAAATACAACACATTCTAAGTGTCAGAGACACTAGCTAGAAGTTGCGGTAAATAGCTAGCCGATAAACTCTTCAGAAAAACGAAGAGAGAAAAAATTACTAGCCATTAATATTGGGGGAATAAAAATCAGAAATAGTAGTCAGACGGACCGTCAGTGGTGAGGTGAGACGGATGCTATTGCAATCGTCCTCCTCTTTGGTTACCATTTCATGAAGAAAAAGAGGGGGGTGAAAAGAAAAAGAAAAACAGCAACAACACAAATATCGCTGTTGACCAAGTTGGCCAATAAAGCCCAACAAATAATAAATACGTATTATAGCTCAAAATTAAGTTTTTAAACTTTTTTACCAGGTCGGATATATGTGTAGCAACATGTATTTTTTCATCACTATCGTTTATTCGAAATTTAACTACTCCATTGAAAGTCCAGTAACTGCTAATGATATTTTTGAGTGTAATAACTAGGTACCACCAATTTGACCCTGTGCAATTTACCCCCCCCCTACATTTAACACAATGAAACTTGCAGAAAAATTAATATTTTCTTGAAATTTTTTTTCCATTCGAAAGAAAAAAACATTAAACAAACTCCTGATTATTTTTTAAATTTTTTATCAGCTTACGAAAATAATGAAAATTATGATTGAAAAACAATGTTTTCAATTTTGCACTGTTAAATCAACTGAAATTTAACGTAGCTAAAAACAAGTTACGATAAGAGGATTTTTTAAAATTCTATGAAAAATCAATTAATGGTCCGATTTTCACGAAAATTTCCACAAATGTTTACCATTGGATGTAAATACATCTGAAATAGTTTTTTTCTAAAATATATAAGGGGAAATATTTTTTTACGAGGTCTATTCCCCCCCCCCATTTTATTTTATGAGATAAAAAAAATGACGCGTCAGAAAAATTTTTTTTTTTTCAGATAAGAGTCTGAATAACTATATCAATGAAATTGTATGAATGTACGAGGTCTAGTTTTTTGAGGAAAAATTAATGAAATCGGAAACAAAAAGTGCAAAAAAATGTCATAATATTAATATTTGAAAACTTTTTTTTGCTTTTGTAATTGGTATGTACTATATTCTATTAAATTGTCAAAAAAATTTTTTTTTTAAAGAAATTAATTTTTAAGAGATTTCCAATCTTTTGTGTGATTAAATATTTTTATTTTCTGCGTCAAATAAATTAATTTTTTTTCCTGCGTCAAAAAATCGAATTTTTTTCACGGATATTTAAAAATATGAATTTTATAATTCAGGTGAACTAAACATTGGTCCGATACGAGCTCGATTAATATTTTTAAAAGAATTTGTAATTTTTATTGTTGAATAGTAATGTGTGATCCTTAGAATATACGGAAGATCATAGCTGACATTTGTTTTACAAAGAGACGAGACGCTTCTAAGTAACTAAAGTTTGTTCCTGTTAGGCTGACAGTGTTAGCGTGAAAAAATTATTTTATTTAACTTTTTTCAATAATTAAAATAAAAAGTAAGTATAATAGATTATTTTATCAGTTTTTCTCTTAGAAAAAATATTCAAATTTTCATTCCATACTTTTACGGGTTATCGTAAAAGGGAAATAATTAGTAACTTTTCTGTCTATATCACGGTCTGAAAATTACCCTTTCGCATGTAATACGGGCAGGTTTGTTTATTTTTTAAGATAACGATGTAATTTTTCCCAATCGGATAATTTGATCTTTAAATTAACTATTTTTCTTTGTAACAACCCTGTACGATCTTTTTTTACGAGATTTTTGATAAACAAAGTTCGGAAATATCTATTTCCGTTTTATTCAAGATGGCCTAAACGGTTGGGTGGTACCTAGTAATAACCTACATTTCCATAGGATAAATTTATAAGAGGCATAGACTTTCATTGATAAAAAGTTTGGTGTCTTTTTTGAACCCCAGTTTAGTTTTGTCGGGGTTTTTTTCAGTTCTTTTTTTATTTTGTAGTACTTAATGCAGGTTTTTCGATTAGAAAATTTAACGATCGTTTGAGTTTTCTTCTTGAGACGATGGCAATCTTCAATGTTTTCCGGAATAACATTAACACCAATTTCGTTAAAAAATTTCACATACCTTATCTTCTAGCTCATTGTTAGGCACATTTTCTGGAATTCCTGAAATTTCCAAACACTCTCGGCGTGAATACTGGGCATTGCTATCACAGTTTCATTCAAGTTTTACTATTCTTTCGATTAGTTTATCGTTTACATTTTGAGATTTTTTTTAGCGTTGACTCCAACATAGTATTTTTCAAAAGTAATTCATCAACTGTCTTTCTTAGAGCAGCAACACTATCAATCGCTTCGTCGAGTTTGTTAGAAATTCTGAATGTCCTTCCAGCTTTGGCTCTGATCTCTTTCTTTAGAGAGATTTATATATATCGTGTATTTATATTTATACTTTTTAGTAATTGGTTTTAACAATGTGTTAGCATTATTGGGGATTATGTTGTATGGTATTGATTTGTTTCATGTCTATATTCTATGGTATATTTTATTTCCCTCAAAAAAGAGAGAATATCCTCCATGTTGACATTTTCAAACAGATCTTTCATATTGTTTGCTTTAAATAACGGTTTCTGATGTGAGCAAAAAACCTGCATTCCATGAATAAGTGTTTAACTGTCAAAAGGTGTTTGACATGTTTTCACATTGGTGGTTGTTGTTCTTGTTTGATTATATAGGAGTGCGTTAGTCTTGTAATGACCAATGCGTAATCGGGACACAATGACTTGTTCTTTTCTAGACTTTCTTAAAGTTGGTCTCCAGCCTTCCAAAGTAGGTTTGATTAGAAAGAGTTTATTGTGGATGTTGTTATTCCAGTGTTGTTGCCATTTTGTATGAAGGAATCTATTATTTTAGGTTTCAAATCAGTATTGACGCAGGGAGCCAAGAAGACCAGCCTCTTTGGCCGAAACTACTGGACAGGGTACGACGTGCTGGTCACCTCTCTCCAGCACACATATGGAGCATACCTACAGCATGTTGAAAAAATGAATAAAGGAAGAAAGTATAGAATGGATAATATAGGATATTTTAATCAATATTACTTACAACGTGTTTTCGGTCGGGGAGTTATCCATGTGTACATTATTCAAACATTATTATTTTTAAATAATCAAAATGAAATAATAATAATAGAAAAAATGTAGAAATGTTTCCGCACACAAAGAAAATTCGACCTTCATCAGAGTAAATCCTTATTAGTAACATAAGGTAGCGTGAACATGGAGTCAACGGTACTGATTACTGATAGTTTCTCGACTATGTAATCTTCAGACAACTATTGACAACTTTTTTTATACACATGTGGGCGAATAACAATAAACCAGGCATCGTTGAATCCATGTCCACGCTACATATATATATATATATATATATATAATATATATATATATATGGAATTTTTTATATATATATGGAATTTCTGGAATTTTTTGCAATTTTCGATTTTTCTTGCATTTGTAACATGTTCACCTGATGATTGTTGACGCATGAAACCAAAATGGTCATGAATGTTCCTTTTGTCACCAAATTAATAGATATCTAAAACCTTTATGTGTTCATTATATTGTTATTATATATATTATATATATATTATATTGATATTGGCAAAAGTTTTTCTCATCGGAAAAGAACCAGATTGTTTGTGGTTCAACAGGATATTTCACTATATATATATATATATATATATATATATATAATATATATATATATATATATGCTACCAAAACCCCGTAGAACCTTTTGAAAAGGAATTTAACTGATGTTCTACGTATGTATTTATGAGTTAAAATTTTGCTTCTTAATGATAGATGCTGCCGACAAAGGGTAATTATATATATATATCCTCAATAATATTATATATATATATATATATTATATATATATATATATAGAGAGAGAGAGAGAGAGAGACAAGATAGAGAGAGAGAGACAGACAGACAGACAGACAGAGAGACAGGGGGTCATAGATACACAACATGATGAACCAGTGTAGTTCGACGTGTATAAACCTACCATTAATCAGCTCTGTGTGGATTCTAGATACTGCGTGAAGGACCTACAGGCTCGATGACCCGATAAGGACGTTTGGTAAGAGACAGAGACAGAGAGAGAGAGAGAGAGAGAGAAGAGAGTTATGGATACACAACATGATGAACCAGTGAGTTCGACGTGTATAAACCTACCTTAATCAGCTCTTTGTGGACTCTAGATACTGCGTGGAGGACCTACCAGGGTCGGATGACCGATAAGGAAGTTTGGTAAGAGACAGAGACAGAGAGAGAGAGAGAGAGAGAGAGAAAAGAAAAACAGAGAGAGATCTGGTGAATATCAATCACCTTGATCTCTCATTACTGAATGAAAATCTCTTGATGCGCTAAAATAAATAATGCGCGTCGTGATTAGCTGAATACAGACTGATTGGTCTCCACCCCCCCCCGTCACACCCACATACCTTCATGCTTCCAGTTTTGCGGGGGACCACCAACGAAGGAATTTAAACAGCACCACACCACCTTATCTTCCACCTTTCTCTCCAAAAACATCTGATTATTTAAAACCCCCTAACACCTATTAAACCATTAATTTACACCCCCATATCAAATCCTAGCCCGATGCCACAAGACGCTTGGTATCAATGCACATTGTTTTTATTGTGCGCGTGTTAGTGGGTGGGGCGGGGTGGGAGGGCACTTGCCGGGGCGGGGGAGGGGGGTTGTTTGGTGGAGGGACGTGTCAGAAATCGGCATTTGTTTTTTTGGTTTTGTTTTGTTTTTGTTTTTGTTTTGTTTTTTTTAATTTCAAATTCAAATTCGATCAAATCTAATCAAATTAATACTGCGAAGCTGTCGTAAATTGATTTGCAAAAAAACAAAAAAAAAAAAGTAAAAAGAAAAAAAAAACAAAATTAACAAAATAAATAAATAAATAAATAAGCAAAAAACAAAAAAACAAAAAAAAACAGAACAAAACAAGAAAAACAAATTTAAAAAAAAAACAAAAAAAAAACGAATATTCATTAATATTGCTACCTTTTGCGGTATTCTAATCAGTAATTTCTGAATTTGATGAGAAAATCAATTCTTTGAAAATAAATACAATGATACCTTCACTTACGAGTTTAATTCGTTCCGCGCGTAACTTGATTTTCTCGTAATCAAATCAATTTTCCCCATTAAAATAAACTGAAATGCTACTAATTCGTTTCACCTCACCCAAAAACACCTTGTCTTTTGTTATATATATATTTTTTTTGGGGGGGGAGGGGGAATATGTGCTTAATTGAAGTCGGACCTAATTTTGAAATTAATTAATTAATAAATTAGGCGGGCATACCTATTCAAATCTAAGGCTAAACAAATCGGAAAAATCAATCTCTGTAAGTACATTTCGGCCTTACTTCTCATATATATATATATATATATATATATATATACGCTTCCCACTCCCATGGTAGAGCACTGAGGGAGGACATTAATTGAAATTTCACCATTTGGCGTAAGCCGTTACTCGCCTGTCCGCTGTTTCAGATTTGAGTTCTCTGGTAATTGTAAAATCATACTCCGTAAAAGTATGTATCAATTAATTGTTCACCCTGACTGACAGCCACTGATTGCCTCAAAGATAAGGAACTTGGCAGACGAAAATTCTGTTGGGTTCGATCCCGGCTAGAAGTAGCTGTTAAAATTCGAGCCGCACTGATGAGAAGTAAACTTCGAAACACATGTCTGTGGATGACTGATATATATATATATATATGAGGAAAAATGAGTAAAGAAAAGAAATGTAGATGGATAAAATGAATTTAATCGATATCAGATTAATCGATATCACTTACACATGTGTTTCGGCCAGTTTATGTGTGTGACAATATTTCCACATACATAGAAGATTCGACCATCAGAGTGAACATTTTTTTCGAATTTATATTTGTCACTCTGATGAAGGTCGAATCTTCATGTGTGCGAAATATTGTCACACACATAAACTGACCGAACACACATGTGTAAGTGATATCGATTAATGTGATATCGATTAATTCCTTTATCCATCTACATTTCTTTTCTTTACTCATTTTTCCTCATATTGTCGGAATTCAATTCCTTTTTCCATTTTCACATATATATATATAATATATAGTTTTTTTCCGTAGTTTAGGGTCTTTCCATGTGTGGTTTAACCAAGCTGATGCAGGTAGACCATAAGGAGGGCTCAATGTGCCTAATACCAGTGAGTAGAAGGACAGAGCAAGATATTTAGTAAATGAAGAAAAACTCTAAACTTGCTTCATTCAATAATTTATTTCA
>CM042151.1:1442764-1447764 GCA_023376005.1 Doryteuthis pealeii
TTTCCACCGTATTAATACTGTTTGAAATAAATTGTAATGAAGCAAGTTAAGAGTTTTTCTCATTTACTAAATATATTATATATATATATATATTATATATATATATATATAATATAAATATATCATGGGTGTTCATTGAATAAATCAATGATGTTAATTGTATGCAAGGACTCCACATGCTTATTGTTTGTTTGTTTTGTTTTCTTTTAAATATAAAATATAAAATTAAAAAAAAAAAACAGTCGTAAAACTTTTTGCGTAAACTAATTTTATGTACACCGGTGAGTTCGTGACCAATTTTATTTTAAATATGATCTGTATCTACACTACTACTACTACTACTACTAATAATAATAATAATACATATATCCAGGAGTCTATGAGACTCACTGTCACTCAGTCCCTAATGTAAGACTGTCAGCAAACGCTTGTGTAAAAAAACTCATAAGGAGTGATTATAATAATAATAATAATAATAATAATAATCATAATAATAAACCAGAAACTGTTCTTAAGAACGAAACGCATAAAATTCTCTGGGACTTTGAGATAAAAACGGATCACCTTATCCCAGCAAGAAGACCAGACCTAGTGTTGATAAACAAAAAAGAAAGAACTTGTCAACTGGTGGATTTTGCAGTGCCAGCAGATCACAGGGTGAAGCTGAAGGAAAATGAAAAAATAGACAAATATCTGGACCTTGCCAGAGAACTGAAAAAGTTATGGAATATGAAAGTGAAAGTGATACCAATTGTGGTTGGTGCACTTGGAACAGTCCCAAAAGGATTAGAAAATGGTTTGGAAAGTTTGGATATCAAAGGAAGGATTGAAACCATTCAGAACACTGCACTGCTGCAATCTGCCAGAATACTCAGAAGAGTCTTGGAGACCTGAGGAGACTTGCTGTCCCTCAGACTCCAGTGAAAGACCATCAGCTAATGCTGATGTGAAAACTCAAAAGGAGCAAATATAAATACGGTAGTGCCAATCATAACAGGAGCACTTGACGCTGTATTAACGATACGAAAAAGGATAGGATTTATATAGGAAATTTAAGGAAGTATTTAGGCCATCCTAACTTCAGACTATGAATACTAGGGAAGTTTTCATGAGTCTTGGTATCACTTGATCTCCAGTAATAACCCACCAAATCCTGTTGTTAATATGCATACGCATGAATGAATAATAATAATAATGATAATAATAATAATACTCAGAAGAGTCCTGGAGACCTGAGGAGACTTGCTGTCACTCAGACTCCAGTGAAAGACCATCAGCTAACACTGATGTAAAAACTCAAAAGGAGTAAATAATAATAATAATAATAATAATAATAATAATAATAATAATAATACCCGGAGAACGGACCTAATATTGATCGACAAGAAGAAGAGAACCTGTCATCTCGTGGATTTTGCCGTCCCGACCGACCACCAAGTGAAAACGAAAGAAAGCGAAAAGATGGAAAAATGCTTAGACCTTGCCAGAGAACTGAGGAAACTGTGGAACATTAGGATAAACATCGTACGAATTGTAATTGGTGCGCTTGGAACGATGCCCAAAGCTCAGGAAAATAATTTGGGTGAATTGGAAATCAGAGGAAGAATCAAGACCATCCAAACTACAACACTGTTGGGATCGGCTCGAATACTCAGAAGAGTCCTGGAGACCTGAGGAGACTTGCTGTCACTCAGCCTCCAGTGAACCCCCAACTATGAAAGGTGTGAACATCTCATAATAATGATAACACTAATAAACATCATAAAATATACTGACACATTTTTCTACAGTAAAGTAATACCTTGATCTAATTTTGCGATTTCGATAATTTAAAAAGCCGACACACAAAAAACAGTGTGTAATATATATTATATATATATATATATATTTATATATATATATATTACAACAAACTTGAGTTCTTGTGGATTATAAATGCTTCTGATTTTTTAAAATATATGCATTATTAAATTTGAATAAATTGTTTAAAAAAAAAAAAAAAAAAACAAAACAAAAAAAAAGACTTCTCAATTGTTACAACTTACATTCCTTTTCAGTCTCGTATATCAACACATTTTTTTCTTAGTAACATCCTAGCCATGCCAATGCATTTATTAAAAGAAAATGTCTGAATCGCGCGATCCTGTTTATAACAACTACTCTTATCATTGATTGGCTGAAGAATTGGCCATTCAGATATAAAGAGTTCAAGGATCGCGTTGTCGTAGTACAAGTTTTTTTTTTGTTGGCGTTGCACAAGGGTGGCGGGTTGGAGTTTGAACGGCTCCAACGGGGTCTGGCTGGCTGAGGGGGGTATTATGAAAGACCCGAAACCCCCCTATGAAGCTAGCCAATAACATAACTGACGACGCCATCCTGCGCTAAGTCTAGCGTATTTTAAACAACTTTAATTCTACATGTATAAATGAAAGAATGCTGCCCAAATACACACACACAAATATATATATATATATATATATATATTATATATATTATATATATATCACGGAGAATAGAATAGATAGGGTGGTATTTAAATAGATAAAATATTAAATATCAAAATGAAACAAAACAAAAAGGACCTTTACTTTTTCACCATAATTTATTTATTTATATACCGTGGGATTCAGTTCTATTTTTCCTGATAAATATATATATATATATATATATATATATATAGATGACTTCAAAGGGATTTGGATATACAAATATCTACTGATCTCCGTACAATCTCTCAAAGATTTTCTTGCCCTAAAGCCCATGTTTTTTTTTGTCATATCATATCATATCTTTATATATATACTAGACAAAACGCGACCCGTTGGATCAACCATTCAGCTCTAGGTAGATAATTCAGATTAGGGAAAAGTGAATAACATTTTTTTAAATATAAATACGGCCTGACGAAACTTTAAAATCACTAGCAAAAATTTAAAACGCCCTCTGGCCGACGTAAAATAAATATTACTTAAGGGGATGGGAGTTGAAAATTTAATATCAGAGAATTTGTATCATAAGTAAAGTAAAATCATCAAATTTATTAAAGGAGTAAAAATAAAATAAATTTATTAAAGGAGTAAAAAATTAAAAAATTGAATGGAAACTTAGTTCTGATAACTTTAAAATATATTAAATAAAACAAACTATATATATATAGATAATACCAGGTAGTATTTATTAAAACTTGTTAAAAAAACCCAATGAGGAATGTTTACATTGCATGCTTAAATTTTGAGTGTATTATATCTATGTTATGACGATTTCAGGTAGTGTGACGTAAGCAGTGACGTAGTTTTTGTTACAGACAAAAACCGGAAGCTACTGGTTGCTGGTTATGAATTTTAACGTTTCAAATTCTCTTTAGTATAATAATGATAATAATAATAATAATAATAATAATTGCCTGAGGAAACTGTGGAACATGGAGGTGAAGGTAATACCAATCGTGATTGGTGCCCTTGGAACGATCCCCAAAGCTCTGGAAAAGAATTTGGGTCGGCTAGAATACCCAGAAGAGTCCTGGAGACCCGAGGAGGCTTGCTGTTACTCCGCCTACAGTGAACCACCAGTTACGGCAGATGTGAAAAACTACTACTACTAATCGTCGGGGTGGCCTAATGTCGGTATCAGCCAGTCAGCGAGGGAGTCTATCCCCTTTTCGATAGCACTGGACCAAGGAGATTGTTTTTGCGTCTGATATGGAGCGCCACACCTACCATCAGCTCCTTACCTTACCGCACAGATCCCTGTGCTACTCGTATGCTGAGTTGGCGAGGACCAGTATCGAACTAGGAACCTTGTAGTTTCTAGCCGAACGCTCTACCGACTGAGCTAACCCGTCCTATATATATTGACACAAGTTCAAATCAAGTTAGACGAGCGTGTTATACGTGACTGCGTATTATACACAAATAATCTTCTGAGCTTTATTCGGAACAACTACAGAAGTATGGGACCGTCCGGTGGGAAAAGCTGAACCCAGTATTTCATAGTTCAAAGTTAGGGGTCCGTGCAATACACGAGTGCGTAGTTTATACAAATTTGCTAAACTTAGTTTGGAGCCGTTACGGAAGTATTGGACGCCCCCTAGGAAAAGAACACACAAACACTGTGGTCACGTGAGTCATCCTTTTGAAAAATAAACATTGTTTAGATTTTGCACAAAGTCACGTGTCTGGTGTACCTGGTTAGGACTTAATACAATAATCAGTATATCGGTATTGAATAAGCCAAGACGAGTTGATATGCCGTTAAGCAAATAAATCGAACCAAACCAATGATCAGTAGTAATAGATGTGCAAAGTATACAACGTACAAAACGTTGCTTGTTGCTTATCTATTTATCTATCTATCTATTTATCTATCTATCAATCTATCTATCTATCTGTTTGAGGTCATATCTATCTATCTATCTATCTATCTGTTTGAGTCATATCTATCTATCTATCTATCTGTTTGAGGTCATATCTATCTATCTATCTATCTATCTGTTGAGGTCATATCATATCTATCTATCTATCTATCATCTTTTGAGGTCATATTCTATCTATCTATCTATCTGTTTGAGGTCATATCTATCTATCTATCTATCTATCTGTTTGAGGATCTATCTATCTATCTATCTAATCTATCTGTTTGAGGTCATATCTATCTATCTATCTATCTGTTTGAGGTCATAATCTATCTATCTATCTATCTGTTTGAGGCTATCTATCTATCTATATCTATCTATCTATCTATCTATCTGTTTGAGGTCTATATCTATCTATCTATCTATCTATCTATCTATCTGTTTGAGGTCATATCTATCTATCTATCTATCTATCTATCTGTTTGAGGTCATATCTATCTATCTATCTATCTGTTTGAGGTCATATCTATCTATCTATCTATCTGTTTGAGATCATATCTATCTATCTATCTGTTTGTGGTCATATCTATCTATCTATCTGTTTGAGGTCATATCTATCTATCTATCTATATCTTTTCAATATCTATCT
>CM042151.1:1450264-1457764 GCA_023376005.1 Doryteuthis pealeii
GAGAGAGAGAGAGAAAGAGAAAGAGGGAGAGAGAGAGAGAGAGAGAGACGGAGAGAGTTTGGGGGCCAGGGAGACAGATGTATTTAAAGAGAGAGAGACTGGGGGGCATGGAGACAGATGTATTCAAAGAGAGAGAGAGAGAAAGAGAAAGAGAGAGGAGAGAGAGAGAGAGAGACGGAGAGAGTTTGGGGGCCAGGGAGACAGATGTATTTAAAGAGAGAGAGACTGGGGGGGCATGGAGACAGATGTATTCAAGAGAGAGAGAGAGAGAAGAGAAAGAGAGAGAGGGAGAGAGAGAGAGAGAGAGAGAGAGAGACGGAGAGAGAGTTTGGGGGCCAGGGAGACAGATGTATTTAAAGAGAGAGAGACTGGGGGGGGGCAGGGAGACAGATGTATTCAAAGAGAGAGAGAGAGAGAGAGACAGAGAGAGAGAGAGAGAGAGAGAATATTAAAGAATTAAATAATACAAGATGCCTTAACAAGAATAAAAACCAATCCAGCAGTGTTGACTGAATGAAGAATTTGATTCAAAATTACCAGAATTTCACAGACTAAGGCAGAACGGTACAGCGAAACGTAACGAAAACAACAAAGGCGAAATACCGTATATCATTCGTGTATTATGGGACTCTCTCACCGAGTCCTAGATATTAGCCTTAATCACAGGGAGTCGCATGTGGAGTGATGTATAGCAAACTGGATTGGCAGGCCATTTGTTTGTGAGTTCGATTCTCACTGGGTGTCCCATACTTCTGGCCTTGTGCCAAAACTACGCTTATCTTAGTAAATAGCTGTAAGTGGGTCGCACCATACGCGAGATACGAACTTAGAGTGTGTAAATAGTTGGCAAGAAGAAGAATGTGATGGAAGAAGAAGAAGAAGAATGTGATGGAAGAATAAGAAGAAGAAGAAGAATGTGATGGAAGAATAAGAAGAAGAATGGGATGGAAGAAGAAGAAGAGCGGGAAAGAACGAAAGAAGAAGAAGAAAGAAGAAGAAGAAGAAGAGAAAGAACGAAAGAAAAGAAAGAAGAAGAAGAAGAAGAAGAAGAAGAAGAAGAAGAATGTGATGCAAGAATAAGAAGAAAAATGGGATAGAAGAAGAAGAAGAAGAATGTGATGGAAGAAGAAGAAGAATGTGATGGAAGAAGAAGAAGAAGAATGGATGGAAGAATAAGAAGAAGAATGTGATGGAAGAAGAAGAAGAAGAAGAAGAAGGGTGGAAGAATGAAAGAAGAAGAAGAGAAGAAGAAGAGCGAGAATGAACGAAAGAACGAAAAGAAAAGAAGAGAAAGAACAGAAGAAGAAGAAGAAGAAGAGGGAAAGAAAAGAAGAAGAAGAAGAAGAAGAAGAATGTGATGGAAGAAGAAGAAGAATAAGAAGAAGAAGAAGAAGAAGAGCGGGAAAGAACGAAAGAAGAAGAAGAGCGAGAATGAACGAAAGAAACGGAAGAAGAAGAAGAAGAAGAAGAAAGAAAGAAGAAGAAGAGCGGGAAAGAACGAAAGAAGAAAGAGCGAGAATGAACGAAAGAAACGGAGAAGAAGAAGAAAGAAGAAGAAGAAGAAGAAGAGCGGGAAAGAACGAAGAAAGAAGAAAGAGCGAGAATGAACGAAAGAACGGAAGAAGAAGAATAAGAAGAAGAAGAAGAAGAAGAAGAAGAAGAAGAAGAAGAAGAAGAAGAGCGGGAAAGAACGAAAGAATAAGAATAAGAATAAGAATAAGAACAAGAATAAGAAGAAGAAGAAGAAGAAGAAGAAGAAGAAGGCAATGGTTTATTTTCACACCTTACACAATATAAACAATGTCACACAAAACAAAAAAAAACGTAAGTTGTTGGAATATGATCACTAATTAGGACTGAACCTTATTCTCGTTGTGATCACCTCAGTTGTTTTTTTTTTTTAATTTTTAATTTTTTAATTTTTTAATTTTATTTCTAATTAATTCTTTTTTTTTTTTTTTACTAGCGCTCGGTCAGGTTTGTATTTCGCATATGATACTACCCCTCCTCATGTTAGGCTAAAATACAAGCCCCAGAAAAGTTGTATGATACGTGATTATATACGTGGTGTAATGGTTAACAAACTTGACTAAGAAGGTTCATTCTTACTGAGTAGAAAGATTGACCATCACTGGATGCTCCATACTTGTGGCCTTGTGTCATATAATTCCTGTGGAGAACGGGTTGCGTAAATACATTCGGTAGGTCAACTTTACGGGAATAGTAACACGTTAAATGACATATTACACAGAAAAAATTAAGGAATAACGTTAATATTAATAAAAAGTAATAAGTAGTGTTAAATTTGATTTATAACTATTATAATTAATTACATGATTTTTAACAGTAAACAATCTTAAGAATTATTACAGAATGGTAGAATCTTTTTTCTAGAACTTTATTAACATAAGAAGCGTTACATGGGACTCACAAAAATTGCTAGTTATGGTAAAAATTTTACGTGTTTTTTTTAATTCCCCATGAATCAAAATTCAATAAAACTCGAAAAAAAAAAATGAATGAAACTTAACGTATTTTTTTTTTTACTATATAATATAGAGGAAGGAAAAATTACATGTAAAAATAATTTGTGTTATAGTATTTACAACGGGTGGGTTTTTATAAATTAAAATTTGTATTGGTTAATATACCGCGTTTTGGCGGTTTTTTTTTCTCTCTCTTTAAGATGTGTTATTCTTAACGTAATTCATTTCGTTGTTATGATTAAGAAATTCAGATTTTTAAAAAATGGTATGTATGTTTCGGATTTGTTCTTACGAAGAAAAAAAAACGTGACTGTTTACAATTTAGATTTTTTTAATAAAAGTTTAAAGAAAAGCGGGGTAGGGTGCTATCGTATCAAAATGTTGGTCATACCTAGAAACTGCTTTGGTTGAGGGAGGGAAGTAAAGTGAGTGGTAGGAAACCCAGAAAAAAAATCTGTAAAAAAAAAAAATAACGAGGGAAAATAATTATCGGTTGTTAGCATCCTTTCGTTTACGAGAGACGATGGAGTAGTGTCCAACATTTTTTTTAACTCCATAGCCTGGACGGGTTCATATGGAGGATGAGCTGTTGCCCAAGCAGCATATACCCCCTCTCCACACTGTCGCTGTGATCCAAAAGAAAGGTAAGTAACCAATGCAGTTTGGCAACGGTAGTGTCGCAAGAGTTGCTGGGTAGCACTGAAATTTAGCATCACGCCATCTTAGGGACTCCAGCTCCGGATTTGTTTTCGGGGTTTACCCCCCTAGCCTTTTTATTGGATGGGTTAGAGCCGCTAGGCAGCGGAGATTTTGTGTCGGACTTTTCCTTGGCTTAGATAGGTTGCCGACCAACGTTAAAGAGCCCCTTTTAACCTATTGGGGGGATTTATCAATATAAAGTGATGACACGTTTTGTTTTTGTTTTTGTTTTTATTTTCAAAGAATCAAAAACACTAAGGCAATATAATTCTTATTTTCTTTTTTATCTTATTCTATATTTTTATTTCATTTTTATATCTTATTTTATTATATACTAGCAGCGGCTACACGGCGTCACCTGGGTAGAGGGGATTTTTTAAAGTTAGTCCCACAGATTCATTATTACTGAATCGTGAGTTAAATCCTCGGGGGATGCCCCATTTAAATCCACACATAAAAATAAATAAACCTTGCATTGATCCAGCTACTCTGAAAAGAAATGTTAATGTCTACTATCTAAAATATTAAATGAAAAACAAATAAATTCCATGCTGTTATCATTTAAATTTTATTTTTTAATCATCTTCACGAATATAAATCAAATCTCTATTATTTTTGCTCAAAGTACAAGCCCTCGTGATATTTAATATTGTATATATACTTACTTTGTCGTTAATTGTTTTATTTTCGAAGTTTACGCCGGACATATATACACACAATTGCCGTTTATATATGTATGGATTATTATTATATTTTATTAAATATTATTATAATTAGGGCTTTCTCCATTTCTATCTTATATCTCTGCTACTAAATCCTACAGAATTGCCGGTTTAGCTCTGTCGGTAGAGAACCCCTCAAGCAATCCCAAGTTTATGGGTTTAATAACGATCCCCCCGTGAGCTCAGCGCATGAGTAGTACAGTTTGGGTAATTTTATCAGTCCAGTAAAGTGGGAAACCCGACGGTAGTGTAGCACCTAACATCAGCGAAAACAATATATCTGATCTAGCGCTAGCGAAAAGGGGATAGACTCCCTCGCTGTCTGGTTGATACCGTCAATAGGCCACTCTGCCAATTTTACGTTTTTACTTTAAAAAAATTATATATTTATAAAAATAAATAAATAAGAATAAAATATAAGTAAAAATATCGATAAAATAGATGAATAAAAAAAGAGATATTTCCAATTTTTTGTTGTTAGCTTAGGCGCTGTTCTTAAGATGAAAATATTAAATAAGTGACGATTTGCAATTTTAAGTTTTATGAATTTTAAAGAAAGCGGGAGGTGCTATCGTATTGAAATTCTCGCCCTATCTAGAAACTGTTGTGATTAGGAGAAGGTGGGGCTGAGTTGTGAGGGTGTATTATATTTTAAGAAACTTTGAAAAAATATTTAGAAATAAGGAGGAAAATAAATAAAAATACAGATGAAAATGAAAGTAAAAAATAAAAGCGAATGTAAAAGCGAAAGTAAAAGTGAAATAGATTAATGAAATATATTTTCATTTATTTATGATTTTTTTACTACACTTGCAAAATAACTTATTTATAAATAAATTAGTACCGATTATTTCTTTTATTGAAATTAGATAAATTACTTTTTTTTTTTTGGTAACTTTCTTTTAAATAGAAGTGTAATTAGCCAACAAATATGATAGTATTATTTGATTATTCGAACTATTGTCTTCATCTTTATTGTTATTGTACAACGTTTCGGTCGAAATGTCCTCCGACTTTCTTCAGGTATTTCGAGTCGTACTCAGGAGTTTTCTCAAACTCGGGAACCTTCTTCGGGAGTCCGACTAGAAATACCTGAAGATGGCCGGAGGGCACATCGACCGAAACGTTGTACAGATAACAATAAAGATGAGGACAATAGTTCGAATAATCCAAATAATAGTAATTATCAAGCCTCGTCTAAAATAAATAATAAAATAAATAGGACGTTTATCTCTTTGCTGACTAAATTTACACCACGGGTTGAATCAAATTTTCCTTTGACTGGTTCACTATTGCAAAAGGATCAGGTACTAGTCTCAGGGTTGTTCACAGACAATACAAAAGATCTCGGGGTGTTCACGTTGTTATTTTTTTAGTGTAAACAAGTGGCAGGAGCGGGAGCCGCTGCCAACAGTTTACGGTAGGATCGCAGTAGTGGTAGAACTGCTGTAAATAAGTTCGAACTGTAGACGCGCTATTACGTTCAGTTTCGGGCTATTACTTTTGAGAAAGGTATGGATCTCCTCAACTACGGATTAAATAGTACCACAACTATTCTTATACAAAGAATGGCTTTGACATTAAATAACCCACAAGGATTGATATGCCATTTAACAAAGAAAAGAAAACAAACCACGCTTTTCTCAGCTGATTTTTTCTTACAAGAGCGCCTCTCGTGATATAGGGATTTGTGAGCTGGGCTAGTTATATTTTTTTTGTGGGTTCGATTCTTTCCAAGTACTTTTGGACTCGCGCTAAAACCTAGCTAATTTTTAATAACAACTCATTCTTACGAGGGCCAATTTAGCTCAGTCGGTAAGCTGTCGGTCTGGGACCCACAAAGTTCCTCATTCGATACCGGTCTTCGCCAACTCAGCATATCACAGGATCTGTGTGGTAAAGTGAGAAGTTGATAGTAGGTGTGGAGCTTCACCTCAGAGAGCTAAAAACAATCTTCTTTGTCTAGCGCTAGTGAAAAGGGGATATACTCACTCGCTGTCTGACTGATACCGACTTTAGGTAACCCCGACGACTTTACTTGCTTACACATGTTTTGACACGTTGAAATTAATATCTTTACAAGTTCGGATATATTTTTTGTATTTAAAAAAATAGAAAGTAAGGGGAAGTACCTCCTCTTTTGTGGGGATGCAAATTCCTTAGTTTTAACGCCCCTCCCCCATTGCCAATATTACAAATTGTTAGTACATACTTTTCGATTAGTAACAAATTACTATTATTACTTTTCTATAAAAAATCCCTTACTATTATTTTTCTATAAAAAAAGCACTAAAATTTTCTATAACATACCACCATTGATTTTCTATAACCATTATAGTTACTTAAAAAATACTTTCACATTTTTACAACAACGATAACAATAACGGGAGTACAAAACTAGACACGACTGGGCTGGGAAGGTGATCCACTGGGAATTGTGCAAAAATTAATTTTGACCATACAACAAAATGGTAATGCATAAACCAGAATCTGTTCTTGAGAACGAAACGCATAAACTTCTCTGGGACTTTGAAATAAAAACGGATCACCTTATCCCAGCAAGAAGACCAGACCTAGTGTTGATAAAGAAAAAAGAAAGAACTTGTCAACTGGTGGATTTTGCAGTGCCAGCAGATCACAGGGTGAAGTTAAAGGAAAATGAAAAAATAGACAAATATCTGGACCTTGCCAGAGAACTGAAAAAGGATTGGGAAAGGGTTTGGAAAGTTTGGAAATCAGAGAAAGAATTGGAACCATTCAGAACACTGCACTGCTGCAATCTGCCAGAATATTCAGAAGAGTCCTGGAGACCTAAAGGAGACTTGCTGTCACTCAGACTCCAGTGAAAGACCATCATCTAACACTGATGTGAAAACTCAAAATGAGTAAATAATAATAATAATTAGGAAGACCTGTGGATATCTCACAGTATGATAATTTAATTATTACAACGTTTGATATGTTTACTTAAGAGTTATTGAAAAATAGTTCAATTTGTAAAAAGTTAAATAGTCTTTATTTAACTCAATCTTACTCTTTGTTTCTTTCCTTCTTTTCATCTTCTCATTATTTTCAATTGAAACAGATTAACATTATCGCTTCCGCACGCTCAATCCTCTCTCTCTATATATATTTCCTCACCCCCTTTTTTTCTTTCTTTCTTTCTTTCGTGTTATATTTTTCTGTGTAGCATGTCCTTTTCCTTCCCTTTCTTTCTTTAAGGAAAACGGAATGGTCCATGATTTAGATTGGGTGACGAATCTCATTAGAAATAAGAATTCGGGGGATAACCAACACCAGATAAACAATGTTTACATTTTTGCATTTCATCTTGGACGATTTTGACGGTCTCATTTTTAACTAGAGAGTGTTGCAAGATAACAGTTGTATTTTTAAGGAACACGAGTATTGATATGATAATAATAATAATAATGATACTACTACTACTACTACTAATAACTAATAATAATAATAATAATCATTATCAGTGAAGTGAAAACTCAAAAGGAGTGAAAATAATAATAATAATAATAATAATAATAATAATAATAATAATTGTAACTGGTGCCCTTGGAACGGTCCCCAAAGCTCTG
>CM042151.1:1465264-1467764 GCA_023376005.1 Doryteuthis pealeii
AATTTCTTAAGCAGAGCCAGTCAGCCTTACTATTTACCCAAAGCTGGATAGAGTATAGTTGAATTCATACCTTTCCCAATGGTATTAGCGCTATGTTAAATCCAAATAGGCTTGATCAAGGATTTGAACTCGGATCGACAAGTCCATTTCCTACCATTCTAACCATTATGCCGCTTTGAACTTTGACATTATGGACTCTCTCGATGAGTTGGCGAGGGTCGGTATCGAACACAGGAACCTTGTGGTGCCTATGCTGACGCTTTACCGACTGAGCTAAACCGGCCGTCTTAAAATGTATGTAATTCGTTTTAATGAGTTATTATTCAAGGTTATATTAGTTTAGTACGATCTCCACAAGAATCGAATGAGAATCGAACTCGCAAACAAATATGATTAGCTTAGATCGCTAACCACTACATCACGCGCGGCGCCCTCGTAAAATGAATGAGCTGAAGAAACTCCGACCTTAAAATTAATTAAGACAACTAAAAAAAAAAAAAATCAAACGCCCTACGGGTGGTATAAAAATAGATTTTTGAAAAAAAAAGTTGCCTGGTGGAGGTGAGAAAATAGAATAGATAAAATAAAAAGTTTAATATCTTTTTTTTAATTAATTACATGCTTATCATATTCACTCCACTCCTCTGAGATATTTGTTTTGTTTTACGGCAAAATGTTTCTAAAAAAATCCGATTTAATTATTCAGACAAATGTTTAGAGAAAAATTTAAAAATTGTACGAGTAAACTATATTTTGTTCGGATTTCATCAAATGAAACCGGGGGTGGGGGTGGGTTGAGGCAACGTAGTAAAAAAATATATATTTCCCCTAATATAGTTTAGAAAAAAACAAACTATTTTAACATAAATTTATCTAAAGGTGAATAAGTATCAAAGTCTTTGTGAAAAATTTGACAATTATTTGATCTTTCATAGAATTTTGATATCTTTATGTAGTAATGACCCGGTTAGCTCAGTCGGTAGAGCATTCGGCTAGAAACTACAAGGTTCCTAGTTCGATACCGGTCCTCGCCAACTCAGCGTATGAGTAGCACAGGGATCTGTGCGGTAAAGTAGGGAGCTGATGGTAGGTGTGGCGCTCCACCTCAGATGCTAAAAACAATCCCCTTGGTCTAGCGCTATTGAAAAGGGGATAGACTCCCTCGCTGACTGGCTGATACCGACTTTAGGCCACCCCGATGACTTTTTATGTAGTAATGATACTGACTATAAATCTAATTGATAAACTTACTTAATTACGGAAATGACTGTGACGTAAGCAGTGACGTAGTTTCGGTTACAGACAAATAGAGACCGAATCTCTATTATCAATATAGATGTAAAAAATAAGTTATTTTAAATGATCGATTGATAGATTGATTGATTGATTTTGATGGCATATCAACCAGTGTAGGGGTATTTTATGCTTAGAGGACCCTTGCTTCTCAGGTGAAGCGCCACACTAATCATCAGCTCCTTACTTTACCGCACAGATCCCTGTGCTGCTCATACGAACCAGGAAACTTGTGGCTCCTAGGCGGACGCTCTACCTACTGAGCTAAACGGGTCCAATATGTAAGAGGCTGGAATTTAAGAGATTGGTTAGGGGAGTGGGTTCCCAGAACCGACACAGGTATTTGCCTCATACCCCACTTGTATGGACTGGGCACAAGGCCACGTTTTAACGTGGGCCCACCCACAAGCCAAAGCTCATGGGTGGGAAAGAACAAGAATTGCGTCGATCCCTTCGGTATTCCCCCACAAGGAGGGTGCCTCAGGCGCTGGGCAATAAACCCAGCCCTGCCCCCTTAAATCAAGGGGGCAGGCATTGCCTGGAGTGACAGCTCCCTGGGATCGACGTCATTAACTTGTAAAAATCCAGGACCGAAGCCACTGGACCCCCACCCCGTTGGGCGGGTCTACTTCCCAGAACCAATGTTACATAATTATTAGATACCTAATATTTATGTACAATAGTGTAGAAACAAGATGGCGTTTTAAGTGCAGCTGACGGCCTTGAAGATTGAGTGACAAGCTTGACCTCAGTCCTAAAGCTATCTTCCGGGGATAGCCGTGAGAACCGGTAGAGACTACCCTCTCTTCCGGTTTAGATAGTAAGTAAGTTTCAGTCAGTTAAAGACTAGCGGCCGAGCTCGACGGAAGGGTAAGTCGCGTTACACGCGCTCCCGTCTTAATCTGCGCAGATGTCTGGTTTGGGATTTAAAATAAAGTAAGATCAAAGCAAATCGGAGTCTTGTGTTATTACCTCTAAAAACTAACAATGACACAGGGCTTCTGATAAAGAGAAATCCCAATAGAAGACCAGACCCGAAGTCCCCAAGAAAGTCCAGACCAAGACAAGATGTTATAAGATTCCAAAGACGGCCAGAAGAATAGAATAAGAGAGAAGTAAAGAAGAAAGGGTATACAACACCAATACATTTTGAAGATACCTGAAGATATTGATTAAATGGGGGAGGGGTAATAGCGTCCATTTATTT
>CM042151.1:1470264-1478410 GCA_023376005.1 Doryteuthis pealeii
GGGTGGCGATCCGTGATGCTTGAGGATAGAACCCAGGTGGATGAGCAGTTCACGAGCAATCGGTCTGACCTAAAAATTCTATATGTTGGGCTACTGTCTCTAGTATTCGTTCATGGAGTTGATCTGACTTTAAAAAAATTGTATATGTTGGGCTACTGTCTCTAGGATTTGAAAATAAATGTGATACACTGAGACACTGACACGCTGATATTCAAATTCATGATTGAGAATGAATTATAGATACGAATTGACATCGGATAATTATCTTCGTTATGTCGACCACGTCGAGGATTACACAAATGACGTAGTGTACGCATGACTTCCCCAGCACGTGACGAAAACGCCCATCTAAAAACTAACGAGGTTCCTTCGTGATACCGAAATATTCTGTGGATATCTACTGCAACACTACAGAAACATGTGTTCTCGAAGGCTTAGAGTCAAGCACCGGTTTTCGCTAGATCACTTAAGTTAAGCAACGATGGGCCTGTTCAGCACTCAGATGAGTGACCATTTAAACTAACCGAGGGCAGTGTCAGCAACCTTGAGGCCAGTGTTCCATAACGCCTGTCTAAATGCCCATCTAAAAACTAACGAAGTTCCTTGGTGACACCGAAATATATTCTTGAAGGCTTACGTTCAAGCGTGTTGGAATACTTTTGTGATATAAGGATTGATGGAATCCACCACTTAAACTTAGAGTGTGGTCACGTGGATTAAACTCCAGCCAATCAGCAGCTCGAATACGTGGTTTGTTAACTATTTACTCGCCGATATTGACAGCCGTTCATTTGCGCGGTATTCGATATTGACAAACGAATCTGCAACTAATGTTTGTCCAACGCAAGGATTTTACCCAACACGAAGGAACAACCAAAGGATCATACCCAACACTAAGTGACACCAAGGAACAACCAAAGGATCATACCCAACACTAATGGACATCAAGGAACAACCAAAGAATCATACCTAACACTAAGTGACACCAAGGAACAACCCAAGGATCATACCCAACAGTAATAGACACCAAGGAACAACAAAATGATCAAACCCAACACTGAGGGACACCAAGGAGCAACCAAAGGTTTCTTCAATTAAGTTCCCGCTCTGTTTAACAAGTGATCTCCACTGGAAAGTGGTCTCCTTGAAGCCTAAAAATCGCCGCAAAACTCGTACCAGTTAAGCAACGATGAGCCTGTTCAGTACTCGGATGGGTAACCCCTTAAGCTGACAGAAGGCACCGTCAGCAGCCTTGAGGCCAGTGTTCCTTTTCACCCATCTAAACGCCCATCTACAAACTAACGAGGTTCCTTGTTGACACCGAAATATTCTGTGGATATCGAACACAACACTACAGCAATATATCTCATCTTAGCTTTCGGGCGTCCCGTCATGGTGTGATAGTCAGCAAGCTAGTCTCAGATACATTACTCTCGAATAGAGAGTTCATTTCTCACTGGGCGACCCATACTTGAGACCATGTATCCCATCTTACTCGTCGCGAACGGGTTGGGTAGGGTAGCCACCTAGCATGGCGTAATGATTAGCATGATGGATTAGCAAACCATTGTTAGTGATTTTGATTCTCACTAGGTGCCCCATACTTCTGGCCTTGTGCCACCAGTAAGCTTAGTAAATAACAACAGGCGTTCTTGATAATAGTAATATACGAGGGTGTGTCAAAAAGTAATGACATTTTGTTTAGGACAGTATAATTACCAACACAGGAACATGTATCATACATCAAAATGAAACTGGTCCTCTGTGGATCACATCCCTACTTCTCACATAGGTAGTCAAAAGTTAATGCCATTTTGTTTAGTGCAGGTTTAATTTACCAACACAGGGACATGTATCATACATCAGAATGAAACTGGTCCTTCGTAGATTACATTCCTACTTCTCCACATTGTCACCGTTTCTCTCAATAGCAATAATCCACCTTCGAATGAGACCATGTATCCCTGTCCGTAAAATTCTGTTCACTTCTTCATTACAGATTTCACTTCTTTATCACTGGAATAACGTTTGCCTTTCAAACCCTCTTTCATGGGACCAAAGAGATAATAGTCTGAAGGTATTGAGTATGGAGAATGCGGTAAAGTTGTCCACCCGAATGAAACGCTTTTCTCCCTTGTCCTGATGCTTGTGCGTGGTCGAGCATTGTCAATCAGCAGGATGACATTGTCGATTGGCAAATTGGATCTTACTCGTCGGATTCTTGCTCTGGGCCTCGTTAGGGTCTCAATGTAGGCCTTAGTTTTATAATTAAAAAAGAAATTCACATAAAATAAAGAAAATGGCATTACTTTTTGACTAACCCTTGTTGAAGTAAAATTATGAGGCGCTTCGTGCAATGGTTATCATCTTAGGAGATTAGAATCAGATGGGTCAAATTCCGGTCGAGGCTGTTTCGTGTTTGCTTTGTGCTAATGCCCTTGGGAAAGTTCATGAATCCCTCTGTAACCCCCCCCCCCTTTGCTATGGGTAAATAGTAGAACAAAACGGAATGGTCCATTATTTATCCGAGGTGATGACAAGGCGTAGCATCATATTATTTTATTTTTATCGACTCGTCTAGTTTCCAACATAAATGATGAAGGGGTTGTTGAATTGGCACTTCTGGTTGTCTTGGGATTTCAGATGGTGGCATCAATCGCGCTTTTGAGTGTGTGTATGGGGGAAAATGTGGGACATCGGTACGCTGAAATGAGCGCGTTCTTCATTTATTTATTTCACTCATCTATCTCTCCTGCGTACCTGTTTACTCTCTCTGTCTCTCTATCTCTCTCTCTCTGTGTTGTCTCTGTCTCTGTCTATCTCTCTCTCTCTCTGTCTGTCTGTCTATCTCTCTTCTCTATCTCTCTCTCTGTCTGTCTGTCTATGTCTATCTCTCTCTCTCTCTCTCTCTTCTGTCTCTGTCTATCTCTCTCTGTCTGTGTCTGTCTATCTCTCTCTCTCTGTCTCTCTGCTCTCTCTCTTCTATATATATATATATATATATATATATATATATATATATATATCTTACTCTTCTCGCTCTCTTGATCTGTCTTTATCTGTCTTTCTCTCTCTCTCTCTCTCTCTCTCTCTCTCTCTGTCTCTCTCTGTCTCTCTCTCTCTCTCCCTTCTATTTCTTTCCTTCCATTCTTCCTTCTTTCCTACATCCTCTTTTCTCTCTCCCTTCCCTTCCTTTTATTGCAATGCTTTAATCTTCAGACCAAGGTTTTCATCTGAACATCGAATAGGCGAAGAAGCTGTTAGTAACCAGGTATTGACTCCATGTCCACGACTACTTAACTCAAATATAAACCAATGATATTGAGCACTTTCTATTTGGAAATACACCCATATTATCTCTCCGTCCCCCTTCTCTCTCTCTCTCTCTCTCTCTCTCTCTCTCTCTCTCCTCTCTCTCTCTCTCATTGTATGCGTGAAAGTGTATGCGCTCGCATGTGCGTCTGTCTGTAATATTATGTGTTTACATGTGTTTTATATAAATTCATTCGCCCGTGGAGAACGTTGAGAATGCAATACTATCAGATAGTTGCCCGAAGAAAAGCATGTGTTAGTATACTTGTGTGTACATGTGTGTATAATTTTCGCGCAAGTGTGTACGCATCTGTGTCTGTGTTCACGTGTGTGTGGAGAGACAGCGTTTGCTGTGTATTGATTGGTTTATCTCATTTCCACAATAAACAAAATCTGGCGCGCGTGCACATATATATAGATATATATATATATATATATATATATGTACACGCGCCAGATTATATATATATATATATATATATATATATATATATGTGTGAGAGTAAATACACAAGCGATGTGTTTTGATAGAGATATTTTTAGCCGACAATTTTTGGGAGAATATGTACTTAATTGAAGTCGTACCTAATTTTGAAAGTTGATTAATAATAAATTAATTAATTAGGCGGGCATACCTATTTAAATGTAGGCTAAACAAATCGAGAAAAATCAATCTCTGTACGTACATTTCGCCTATCAGGCCTCATCAGCAGAGCTATAGATAGGAAAGACCGCCTTGTGCGTGATTCGAATATATATATATATATATATATATATATATATAGTTGAACAAAAAGTGATAAGACAAACAGGAATATTTTTATATATGTTATTTATTCTCAACTAGTTTCGACCTTAGGTCATCGTCAGGAGAAGATTTCTTGTTTGAAGAAATTGTTTTTAGAGAGTTTATTTAAAGGGAACATTATAAAAAGAATTATATGAGGGTTTGACATACTATTATAATCCGGGTAGAGGAGTGTATTAGAAGTTGCGAATCTCCTTCTTGTGAAAAAAAAAAACTTCTTTGCAGTGTGTCTTTTATCTATATTATAATATATATTATACTAGCAAATATATGCACCCTCCGGTGCAAGTATTTAAATTTTGATATATAATATCATATTAAATTAGAAAGGCTAATGAAACTGACTAAAAAAGATGCAGAAAAAGATTTGGAACAGAAGGGGGTATAATCGAAAATAGAACAACTTTGAAACTAACTATTCCATCTTTCCATTACTCCCCTCTTCATGGTAAATTTTCTTAATTTAACTATTTAGTTAAAATTAGGAAGTAAGGATGATTTACAGTTATTTCTTCTTGTAAAATACATTTATTTTAAGATTTATCCACGAGATTTTTGTTTATATTTTCTTAAGATAAAACCAAACAATTAGAAATCAATAATACCAAGCACATTTTATTAAAATAAAATTTTAAATATCAATATGCAAATTAGCCTTCTCGTTCAAACTGTAAACGCTATTTTTGTATATAAATACAATTGCATGTTATAGTACGTAGATATGGCCAACAGTATTAATAATGTAAAACAATTTATTATTAATTGGAAGGTTTAAAGAATGAAATCATGGAGAATTTGACGTAAATATAAGGGAATTGTGACTTGAGTAGTAATATAGTTTCGGTTACAGAGAGAAAAACACCAATCTCCATTATGATAGATATATATATATATATATAAGTAAGATGGGAAATTAATCCGATAGTATGTGAGGAAAATTTTAGAAAAGAAAAAAAAACAAATCATGTTACGATGGATGAAACATTTATTGTCGATACTTCGGAGTATTTCGGTTTTACAGTGGTAACCTTCTGCTTTTTTCGGCTTTTTTACGTATTCTGATCATTAATTTTTGCTGTCGCATGCAATAATCGCTCATCAACTTTCAACCACAAACGCCACGCAACTAACGGTAAATAACCTTTTCCCACTCATTCTTTCTTTCGAACGCATACAAACATCCTTCATCTTCTCTCCACACAAATCCTGAAAGAGGTTTCCCTCTAAAACCGAAATACTCGTGTATCGACAATAAATTTTCCATCCATCATAACATCCTGTGTTCGTAAATTTTACATGGCTAAATTCAGAATGTATTTTTTAATTTTAGAATCTAATAAATGGGTTACGATAACCCTATATTATAGAACAATTAATCTGATAATGATTACCTGTGATTGATTGATTTGAACCCTATAGTTCATGCCTTATTCTATCACTCAATCTGCCCAGTGCCATATTTATCGTTTTTACTTGGAGAATTAAAAACTTACAGTGATGCTGATAGCATTTAGATTTACTGCGTCCTGGACGCACATATTTGTTTTGAATGAGTCCCCGGGAAAATCTATAGGTCCCAACTAAAGCCGTCAAACTTCTGCCTTGTAACCTATCCTGTGTAATTCATTTCTAAGAAACTATTGAAATGCTTTCGCGAACCAGGATACAGAAAATTCCTTGCGAGATAACTCGTCAAGCCGCTTTAATGTAGTTAGCAAGAAAAAGTGACATATTAAAAAAGATGATTAGATTTTCTGGAGCGATTCTTTCATCATTGTAAATGCATTCAAATTCGTTTAGTATTTTTATTTTATTTCCCTCCTTTTTTTTTAAAAAAAAATTCTTTTAATATGAACGGATACGCTAATTTTCCACACCCACACACCAACCACACTTGCCTTTTCTCGCGCGTAAATTGGGCGTGCGAGAGCTTAACGAGAAAAAAACACGCCCACACGCTTAAGCGTTTGCGCGCGCCGGGATAATGTTGCCTTGGCGGGAGGCGAATTTAAAACATGAGTCGGAGAGGCGTTCACATACGCCGATACAAACAGCAGAAAGGCGACCTCCACCGGCAAACGCTTTCAAATGCGCGCACATACACACACACGTACATAAATAACACACACATACACACGTACATAAATACACGCACACACACCACATACACGTACATAATACCGCACACACACACAACACATACACACGTACATAAATCACGCACACAAACACACGCACATACACAAAACACATTAACCACACGTAAACTCACACACATACACAAAACCCAAATGCAATACTCCACTTTGGCCCTATCTTGGGTAGACGGGCGTCGAGAGGCCTCCTCCGATCAATCGGCTGGTCACGTCAAGCCCTAGCACCTATATGATTTTCCAACCCTATTGCCCTTATGGCAAGCCCCAACCCTTTTTATCATATGGGTGCTAGAAGGCGGTGGCTGCGGGTCTACATGTCCTGGGAATGACGTTAAACTCTATCTGATGGTGAGGTTCCAGTTTTGGAGGTTTGGGAATGTGGAGCACCCTTTATCACCATTGCTCCCTGGTCCACTCTGACCCGGAGTGTAGTACCTGTTAGGGTCCCATCTATGGGTTAAATAGAAAAATGTATTTATAAACAAAATTGTATTATCCATTAAGAATTGATTTATTTCAAAACTTTATCGGCATTAAATGACCCACTGAGGTTGATATGCCATAAAACAAAACAAATCAAACCAAACCAAAACAAAAACCCAAACACTCGCGTATATAACACATTCACATAAATCGTGTAAACACTCGTGTACACACTCACTCACAATCGTCTCGATTTTGTTTTACTTTTGATAAGACATTACTCCTTTATGAACTTGTGTTATATCTGTATATTGGTGTTGTGCTATATCTGTATATTGGTGTTGATGTATGTGTGTTCAGTGTGTGTGTATGAGGGTGTGTTGTGTGTACTTGTGCGTATTTATGTACACATATGTTGTTTACCCCCATCCTCTCAGCACGATCAGGATGTGACACAAGGTCAATTTCTTAAACAGAGTTTAACATGTTTGAATTCAGTGTTCCTTCTATTAGATAAGGTTAGAGCCCAGTCTGTCCCTACTATTTACACATAGCTGGAGGGAGAGTAGTTGATTCATACCTTTCCCAAGAGTATTAGCGCTATGTGAACTGTAACTTCGTCCAGGATGTGAACTCGGTCGACAAGTCCATTTCTTACACACCTGATTTCCTGGTGTAATGTCGCTCATGTTTCCTCTCTTGTTTTTTGTCAGCACTTCAGTCAAATAAAATTTGCTGACACAGGTTAAGTCGAACCTACTCTTGATTATATGAACGTTTTGACGATCTGGCAAGACAACGAGGATGAAATACACATAAAAGCAACACGCATTTTCACCCAGAAGACAGTAGATGAACAGTCAACCAACGCGTGCAGGCTAACCAGGTTCCCTACTGAGACAATTCGGCCCGTCGGTCTCTCTCTCTGTCTCTCTCTCTCTCTCTCACACACACACACAAACACCCATTCAATCTACCACACGTCTGCGTTAGCTCAGAGCTGTTGGTGGATATTCAGATACGATATTCACTATAATATATCGTCCTAGATATTTGTCCCATGTGTGTTTTTTCACGAAAATAAGACTAACCAGGATTTAACATTTTCCTAAAAGAAGTGCGGATTGGTGCTTAAAATATGAGTAATTCAACAATAGTTAAATTCTATACATAAATACATTGTTTTCTACCAAAATATCGCTACGAATCCAAAACTTAGTCAGCATCAATAACCCACCCGGGATTGATATGCCGCAAAGAAAACGAACCAAACCATGTGTGTTTTCGAGATGAAATCGACCATTTCATCTGATTCTGTGTCCTGCAATAATATTAGAAGCTTCGTCTGCAAGCTGAGTCGATGCTGGTCTAAGGTGTGGGCTAAAATTATTTTATCATCTGTCATAAAGTAAAGTAAAGTCGTGGGGTGGCCTAAAGTCGGTATCAG
>CM042151.1:1478510-1503518 GCA_023376005.1 Doryteuthis pealeii
GAGAGAGAGAGAGAGAGAGAGAGAGAGGAGAGAAGGGGGACGGAGAGATAATATGGGTGTATTTCCATAGAAAGTGCTCAATATCATTTGGTTTTATATTTGAGTTAAGTAGTCGTGGACATGGAGTGCAATACCTGGTTACTAAAGCAGCTTCTTCGCCTATTCGAATGTCAAGATGAAACCTTGGTCTGAACCTTAAAGCATTGCAATAAAGGCAGGGAAGGAGAGAGAACACAGAGGATGTAAAGGAAAGAAGGAAGAATGGAAGGAAAGAAATAAGAAGGGAGAGAGAAGAACAGAGAGAGAGAGAGAGACAAGGAAGAGAGACAGAGAGAGAGAGAGAGAGAGAGAGAGAGAGAGAAAGACAGATTAAGACAGATCCAGAGAGCGGAAAGAAGTAAGATATATATATTATATATATATATATATATATATATATATATATAGAAAGAGAGAGAGAGAGAGAGAGAGAGAGATACAGAGAGACAAGAAGAGAGAGAGATAGACAGACACAGACAGAGAGAGATAGACCAGAGACAGAGACAGAGAGAGAGAGGAGGAGATAGACTAGACAGACAACAGAGAGAGAGATTAGACAGATACGAGAGAGAGAGAGTAGAACAAGACAGACAGAGAGAGAGAGAGGATAGACAGACACAGGGAGACAACACAGAGAGAGAGAGATCAGGACAGAGACAGAGAGAGTAAAACAGGGTACGCAGGAGAAGATAGATGAGTGAAATAAATAATGAAGAACGCGCTCATTTAGCGTACGCGATGTCCCACCATTTTCCCGCCATACACACACTCAAAAGCGCGATTGATAGCCACCATCTGAAATCCAAGAACAAACGCCAGAAGTGCCAATTCAACAACCCCTTCATCAATTTATGTTGGAAAACTAGACGAGTCGATAAAAAAATAAATATGATTGCTACGCCTTGTCATCACCTCGGATAAATAATGGACAAACTTTCCGTTTTGTCTACTATTACCCATAGCAAAGGGGGGGGGGTTACAGAGGGATTCATGAACTTTCCCAAGGGGCATTAAGCACAAAGAAACAGAAACAGCCTCGACGCGGAATTTGAACCAATCTGATTCTAATCTCCTAAGATGATCAACATTGCCGAAGCCGCCTCATAATTTTACTTCAACAAGGGTTAGTCAAAAAGTAATGCCATTTTCTTTATTTATGTGAATTTCTTTTTTAATTATAAAACCTAAGGGCCTACATTGAGACCCTAAAACGAGGCCCAGAGGCACGAATCCGACGAGTAAGATCCAATTTGCCAATCGACAATGTCATCCTGCTGATTGACAATGCTTCGACCACGCACAAGCATCAGGACAAGGGAGAAAGCGTTTTCATCGGTGGACAACCTTACCGCAATCTTCTTACTCCAATACCTTCAGACTGTTATCCTTTGGTCCCATGAAAGAGGGTTTGAAAGGCAAACGTTATTCCAAGTGCATAAAGAAGTGAAATCTGTAATGAAGAAGTGAACAGAATTTTTACGGAGAGCAGGGATACATGTTCTCATTCGAAGGTGGATTATTGGCTTTATTGAGAGAAACGGTGACTATGTGGAAGAAGTGGGAATGTTAATTCTACCAGGACCAGTTTTCATTTGATGTATGAAATTAAACAAAAATGTTTTCCCTGTGTTGGTAATTAAACCTGCATCTAAACAAAATGGCATAACTTTTAACTACCGCTATGTGGAGAAATAGGGATTGATCCACAGAGGACCATTTTCATTTTGATGTATGATACATGTTCCTGTGTTGGTATTATACCTGTCTCTAAAACAAAATTCTTTACTTTTTGACTCACCCTCGTATATTAACCTAATTATCACGAAACGTCTTGTTGTTTATTTACTAAAGCTTACTGGTGGCACAAGGCAGAAGTATGGGGCACACTAGTGAGAATCAAAATCACTAAACAATGGTTTGCTAATCCATCATCTAATCATTACGCATGCTAGGTGGCTACCCTACCCAACCGTTCGCCGACGAGTAAGATGGGATACATTATCCCCGAATGGAGAGTTCGTTTCTCAGTGGGCGACCCATTACTTGAGCCATGTATTCCATCTTCTCGTCGCGAACGGGTTGGTAGGTAGCCACCTAGGGCATGGCGTAATGATTAGCATGATGGATTAGCAAACGCATTTGTTAGTGATTTTGATTCTCACAGGTGCCCCATACTTCTGGCTTTGTGCCACCAGTAAGCTTAGTAAATAACAACAGACGTTCTTGAATAATAGTAAGATACGAGGTGAGTCAAAAAAAGTAAAGACATTTTGTTTTAGGACAGGTTAAAATTACAACACAGGAAACATGTATCATACATCAAAATGAAACTGGCTCCTCTGTGGATCTACATCCTACTTCTCCACATAGGGTAGTTAAAAGTTAATGCCAATTTTGTTTAGTGCAGGTTTAATTACTCAACCAGGGAAATCGTATCATACATCAGAATGAAACTGGTCCTTCGTAGATTACATTCCCCACTTCTCCACATAGTCCACCGTTCTCTCAATAGCAAATAATCCACCTTCGAATGAGACCATGTATCCCTGTCCGTAAAATTCTGTTCACTTCTTCATTACAGATTTCACTTCTTTATCACTGGAATAACGTTTGCCTTTCAAACCCTCTTTCATGGGACCAAAGAGATAACATCTGAAGTATTGAGTATAGAGAATGCGGTAAGTTGTCCACCCGAATGAAACGCTTTTCTCCCTTGTCCTGATGCTTGTGCGTGGTCGAGCATTGTCAATCAGCCAGGATGACATTGTCGATTGGCAAATTGGATCTTACTCGTCGGATTCTTGCTCTGGCCTCGTAGGGTCTCAATGTAGGCCTTAGTTTTATAATTAAAAAAAGAATTCACATAAAATAAAGAAAATGGCATTACTTTTTGACTAAACCCTTGTTGAAGTAAAATTATGAGGCGCTTCGTGCAATGGTTATCATCTTAGGAGATTAGAATCAGATGGTCAAATTCCGGGTCGAGGCTGTTTCGTGTTTGCCTTGTGCTAATGCCCTTGGGAAAGTTCATGAATCCTCTGTAACCCCCCCCCTTTGCTATGGGTAAATAGTAGAACAAACTAGAAAAAAAGGATGGTCCATTATTTATCGAGGTGATGACAAGGGCGTAAGCATCATATATTTTTATTTTTATCGACTCGTCTAGTTTCCAACATAAATGATGAAGGGGTTGTTGAATTGGCACTTCTGGTTGTCTTGGATTTCAGATGGTGGCATCAATCGCGCTTTTGAGTGTGTGTATGGGGGAAAATGTGGGGACATCGTACGCTTTAAATGAGCGCGTTCTTCATTTATTTATTTCACTCATCTATCTCGATCCTGCGTACCTGTTTACTCTCTCTGTCTCTGTCTATCTCTCTCTCTCTGTGTTTGTCTCTGTCTCTGTCTATCTCTCTCTCTCTCTCTGTCTGTCTCTGTCTATCTCTCTCTCTCTCTATCTGTCTATCTCTCTCTCTTCTGTCTGTCTATGGTCCCTATCTCTCTCTCTCTCTCTCTGTCTCTGTCTCTGTCTCTCTCTCTGTCTGTGTCTGTCTATCTCTCTCTCTCTGTCTCTCTGTATCTCTCTCTCTCTCTCTCTCTCTCTCTTTCTATTATATATATATATATATATATATATATATATATATATATATATCTTAACTCTTTCTCGCTCTCTTGATCTGTCTTTCTTCTTTCTTCTCTCTCCTCTCTCTCTCTCTCTCTCTCTGTCTCTCTCTCTGTCTCTCTCTCTCTCTCTGTCTCTCTCTCCCTTCTTATTTCTTTCCTTCCATTCTTCCTTCTTTCCTACATCCTCTTTTTCTCTCTCCCTTCCCTTCCTTTTATTGCAATGCTTTAATCTTCAGACCAAGGTTTTCATCTGAACATCGAATAGGCGAAGAAGCTGTTAGTAACCAGGTATTGACTCCATGTCCACGACTACTTAACTCAAATATAAACCAATGATATTGAGCACTTTCTATTTGAAATACACCATATTATCTCTCCTCCGCCCTTCTCTCCTCTCTCTCTCTCTCTCTCTCTCTCTCTCTCTCTCTCTCTCTCTTCTCATTGTATGCGTGAAAGTGTATGCGCTCGCATGTGCGTCTGTCTGTAATATTATGTGTTTACATGTGTTTTATATAAATTCATTCGCCCGTGGAGAACGTTGAGAAATGCAATACTATCAGATAGTTGCCCGAAGAAAAAGCATGTGTTAGTATACTTGTGTGTACACGTGTGTGTATAATTTCGCGCAAGTGTGTACGCATCTGTGTCTGTGTTCACGTGTGTGTGGAGAGACAGCTGTTTGCTGTGTATTGATTGGGTTTATCTCATTTCCACAATAAAACAAAATCTGGCGCGCGTGCACATATATATAGATATATATATATATATATATATATATGTACACGCGCCAGATTATATATATATATATATATATATATATATATATATGTGTGAGAAGTAAATACACAAGCGATGTGTTTATGATATGGCTTTTTTAGCCGACAATTTTTGGGAGAATATGTACTTAATTGAAGTCGTACCTAATTTTTGAAAGTTGATTAATAAATAATTAATTAATTAGGCGGGCATACCTATTTAAATGTAAGGCTAAACAAATCGAGAAAAATCAATCTCTGTACGTACATTTCGGCCTATCAGGCCTCATCAGCAGAGCTATAGATAGGAAGACCGCCTTGTGCGTGATTCGAATATATATATATATATATATATATATATATATAGTATGAACAAAAAGTGATAAGACAAACAGGAATATTTTTATATATGTTATTTATTCTCAACTAGTTTCGACCTTAGGTCATCGTCAGGAGAAGATTTCTTGTTTGAAGAAATTGTTTTTAGAGAGTTTATTTTAAAGGGAACATTATAAAAGAATTATATGAGGGTTTGACATACTATTATAATCCGGGTAGAGGAGTGTATTAGAAGTTGCGAGTCCTTCTGTTCCGTGAAAAAAAAAAACTCTTTGCAGTGTGTTCTTATATATATATATATATATATATATATACTAGCAAATATATGCACCCTCCGGGTGCAAGTATTTAAATTTTGATATAATAAAATATCATATTAAATTAGAAAGGCTAATGAAACTGACTAAGAATGCAGATAAAAAGATTTGGAACAGAGGGGGTATAATCGAAAAATAGAACAACTTTGAAACTAACTATTCCATCATTTTCCATTACTCCCCTCTTTCATTGGTAAATTTTCTTAATTTAACTATTTAGTTAAAATAGGAAGTAAAGGATGATATTACAGTTATTTCTTCTTGTAAATACATTTATTTTAAGATTTATCCACGAGATTTTTGTTTATATTTCTTAAGATAAAACCAAACAATTAGAAATCAATAATACCAAGCACATATTTATTAAAATAAAATTTTAAATATCAATATGCAAATTAGCCTTCTCGTTCAAACTGTAAACCGCTATTTTTGTATATATAAATACAATTGCATGTTATTAGTACGTAGATATGGCCAACAGTATTAATAATGTAAAACAATTTTATTAATAATTGAAGGTTTAAAAGAATGAAATCATGGAGAATTTGACGTAAATAATTAAGGGAATTGTGACTTGAGTAGTAATATAGTTTCGGTTACAGAGAGAAAAACACACAATCTCCATTATGATAAGATATATATATATATATATAAGTAAGATGAGGAAATTAATCCGATAGTATGTGGAGAAAATTTAGAAAGAAAAAAAAAACAAATCATGTTACGATGGATGAAACATTTATTGTCGATACTTCGGAGTATTTCGGTTTTACAGTGGTAACCTTCTGCTTTTTTCGGCTTTTTTTACGTATTCTGATCATTAATTTTTGCTGTCGCATGCAATAATCGGCTCATCAACTTTCAACCACAAACGCCACGCAACTAACGGTAAATAACCTTTTCCCACTCATTCTTTCTTATCGAACGCATACAAACATCCTTCATCTTCTCTCCACACAAATCCTGAAGAAGGTTTCCACTCTAAAACCGAAATACTCGTGTATCGACAATAAATTTTCCATCCATCATAACATCCTGTGTTCGTAAATTTTACATGGCTAAATTCAGAATGTATTTTTATTTTAGAATCTAATAAAATGGGTTACGATAACCCTATATTATAAGAACAATTAATCTGATAATGAATTACCTGTGATTGATTGATCTTGAACCCTATAAGTTCATGCCTTATTCTATCACTCAATCTGCCAGTGCCATATTTATCGTTTTTACTTGGAGAATTAATAACTTACAGTGATGCTGATAGCATTTAGATTTACTGCGTCCTGGGACGCACATATTTGTTTTGAATGAGTCCCCGGGAAAATCTATAGGTCCCAACTAAAGCCGTCAAACTTCTGCCTTGTAACCTATCCTGTGTAATTCATTTCTAAGAAACTATTGAAATGCTTTCGCGAACCAGGATACAGAAAATTCCTTGCGAGATAACTCGTCAAGCCGCTTTAATGTAGTTAGCAAGAAAAAGTGACATATTAAAAAAGATGATTAGATTTTTCTGGAGCGATTCTTTCATCATTGTAAATGCATTCAAATTCGTTTAGTATTTTTATTTTATTTCCCTCCTTTTTTTAAAAAAAAATTCTTTTAATATGAACGGACATACGCTAATTTTCCACACCCACACACCACCCACACTTGCCTTTTCTCGCGCGTAAATTGGGCGTGCGAGAGCTTAACGAGAAAAAACACGCCCACCGCTTAAGCGTTTGCGCGCGCCGGGATAATGTTGCCTTGGCGGGAGGCGAATTTAAAACATGAGTCGGAGAGGCGTTCACATACGCCGATACAAACAGCAGAAAGGCGACCTCCACCGGCAAACGCTTTCAAATGCACGTACATACACACACACATACACACGTACATAAATACACGCACACACACACACACATACACGTACATAAATACACGCACACACACACACACACATACACACGTACATAAATACACGCACACAAACACACGCACATACACATAAACACATTACACACACGTAAACTCACACACATACACAAAACCCAAATGCAATACTCCACTTTGGCCCTATCTTGGGGTAGACGGGCGGTCGGAGAGGCCTCCTCCGATCAATCGGCTGGTCACGTCAAGCCCTAGCACCTATATGATTTTCCCAACCCTATTGCCCTTATGGCAAGCCCCAACCCTTTTTATCATATGGGTGCTAGAAGGCGGTGGCTGCGGGTCTACATGTCCTGGGAATGACGTTAAACTCTATCTGATGGTGAGGTTCCAGTTTTGGAGGTTTGGGGAATGTGGAGCACCCCTTTATCACCATTGCTCCCTGGTCCACTCTGACCCGGAGTGTAGTACCTGTTAGGGTCCCATCTATGGGTTAAATAGAAAAATGTATTTATAAACAAAATTGTATTATCCATTAAGAATTGATTTATTTCAAAACTTTATCGGCATTAAATGACCCACTGAGGTTGATATGCCATAAACAAAACAAATCAAACCAAACCAAACAAAACCCAAACACTCGCGTATATAAACACATTCACATAAAATCGTGTAAACACTCGTGTACACACTCACTCACAATCGTGCTCGATTTTGTTTTACTTTTGATAAGACATTACTCCTTTATGAACTTGTGTTATATCTGTATATTGTGTTGTGCTATATCTGTATATTGGTGTTGATGTATGTGTGTCAGTGTGTGTGTATGAGGGTGTGTTTGTGTGTACTTGTGCGTATTTATGTACACATATGTTGTTTACCCCCATCCTCTCAGCACGATCAGGATGTGACACAAGGTCAATTTCTTAAACAGAGTTTAACATGTTTGAATTCAGAGTGTTCCTTCTATTAGATCAAGGTTAAAGAGCCCAGTCTGTCCTACTATTTACACATAGCTGGAGGGAGAGTAGTTGGATTCATACCTTTCCCAAGAGTATTAGCGCTATGTGAACTGTAACTTCGTCCAGGATGTGAACTCGGGTCGACAAGTCCATTTCTTACGACACCTGATTTCCTGGTGTAATGTCGCTCATGTTTCCTCTCTTGTTTTTGTCAGCACTTCAGTCAAATAAAATTTGCTGACAACAGGTTAAGTCGAACCTACTCTTGATTATATGAACGTTTTGACGATCTGGCAAGACAACGAGGATGAAATACACATAAAAGCAACACGCATTTTCACCCAGAAGACAGTAGATGAACAGTCAACCAACGCGTGCAGGCTAACCAGGTTCCCTACTGAGACAATTCGGCCCCGTCGGTCTCTCTCTCTGTCTCTCTCTCTCTCTCTCACACACACACACAAACACACCCATTCAATCTACCACACGTCTGCGTTAGCTCAGAGCTGTTGGTGGATATTCAGATACGATATTCACTATAATATATCGTCCTAGATATTTGTCCCATGTGTGTTTTTTCACGAAAATAAGACTAACCAGGATTTAACATTTCCTAAAAGAAGTCGGATTGTGCTAAAAAATATGAGTAATTCAACAATAGTTAAATTCTATACATAAATACATTTGTTTTCTACCAAAATATCGCTACGAATCCAAAACTTAGTCAGCATTCAATAACCCACCGGGATTGATATGCCGCAAAAGAAAACGAACCAAACCATGTGTGTTTTCGAGATGAAATCGACCATTTCATCTGATTCTGTGTCCTGCAATAATATTAGAAGCTTCGTCTGCAAGCTGAGTCGATGCTGGTCTAAGGTGTGGCTACAATTATTTTATCATCTGTCATAAAGTAAAGTAAAGTCGTCGGGGTGGCCTAAAGTCGGTATCAGCCAATCAGCGAGGGAGTCTATCCTCTTTTCACTAGTGCTAGACTATCAGCTCCTTATTTTACCGCACAGATCCCTGTACTACTCATACGATGAGTTGGCGAGGGTTGGTATCGAACTAGGAACCTTGTGGTTTCTAGCCGAACGCTCTACCGACTGAGCTAACCCGTCCCTCATATTAGGATACAATTAACCTGCTCTCCGAGAAAAACTGTAAAATATTTACTAATAACGGGACAGAAAAATAAGTTCAGACTATGATACACATTAACAATACGGGGTCCGACAGAATCATCTCTAGAATTTAAAATTGCCGCCGCGCAGGTTCTACTAGGGTAGTTACCACTCATCCCACTTTTGAGGGTGTGACAAAAGGACATTTTTATGTGGGCCACACCCACGAGCCGAGACTCATTGGTGGTAGGTGCAGAAAATGCGTTGATACTGACGGCATTCGCCCATAAGTGGGCGCCTCAGGCACTGGGTAATAAACCCAGATATGCCCCTTTAAATCAAGGGGACAGGTGCTGCATGGGGATAGCTCCATGGGATCAATGCTGTTAACATTACTTTACAACCCGAGGAACAGGGAAGTTCTACAGAGATAAGCGGGAAGGAATAATGTCGTTAAGCAGCAGCAGCAGCAGCAACGATGTCATTTCAGTGGCCATGGTGAGGAATTATAGATACTAGCAAATATATGCATCCACCGGGTGCACGTATTTAAATTTTAATGTAATGAAATATTATATCAAATTAGAAAAGCTAATAAAACTAAATAAGAATGCAGATAAAAAGATTTGAAATCGAAAAATAGAACAACTGAAATTTACTCTTCCATAAATTCCGTCTTTCATTGCTAAATTTTCCTAATTTAACTATTTAGTCAAAATAGCAAATGAATAATAAAATTATAATTATTTCTTCTTGTTATTGGATTTCTTTTACGATTTATCTCCGAGATTTTTGCTCATATTTATTAAAATAATCTTTCTTTTTTTTCTTTCTTTTTCTATCCTAAACATGCATATTTCTTTCTTTCTTTCTTTCTTTCTTTGTCATCTTTAATAAACTTATTCATTAATTTATTTCTTATTTTTACTCTTTTGTTTTCCTGTTAATCTTTCTTTCTTTCATTCTCTTTCCCCATCTTTTTACCATCCTGAAAATATCTATTCCTTTCCTTTTTTTATTTCTTTTTTCTTCTTTTTAACTATTCTTTCTTTCTTTCTTTCTTTCTTTCTTTCTTTCGTTTACTCTCTAAAATTCCTATTCCAACCTTTTCCTATTGTTTTCTTCGTTCATTTTCCGATAATCTTTCTTTCTTTTTTTCTTTCTTTTTCTATCCTGAACAAACATATTTCTTTCTTTCTTTTCTTTCTTTCTTTTGTTCTTTCTTTCTTTCTTCTTTGTCATCTTTAATATACCTTCTTTCTTTCTTTCTTTTTGTTTTCCCCTTGTAATCTTCCTTTTCTTTCGGTCTTTTTTCTTTCTGTTTTTATCTTGAACATGCACATTTCTTTCTTTCTTTCTTTTGATTTTTTTCTTTTCCTGGTAATCTTTCTTTTCTTTCATTCTTTTTTTTTTCCTTCTTTTTACCATCCTGAAAATATCTATTCCTTTCCTTCTTTTATTTCTTTTCTTCTTCTTTTTAACAGTTAGGTTTTTCTTTCTTTCTTTCCTTCTTTCTTTCTCTCCTTTCTTTCTTTATTTCCGCCTACGCACATTCGTCAGTCCTTTCTCCTATTTCTTTTCACTTCCTCCACTTCTTATCCACTTCCCCCATTTTTCCCCGCCCTTTTTGGCAGCCATGGATGATACAACCCCTCCCACTCACTCCTACCTTAACACTTCCCGCCAAATGTTGGATATCGATTTTTAGAATCCGTCTCTTAATGCACAGATCTCTCAAGCTCTTTTGTAAGCTTTCATTCTCTCTATAATAATATTGGACTGTGACTTTCTTTAGAGAAAAAAACCATCACTTGAAAACCTTCAACTTCAGTGCTTTACTTTTATTTTTCTCTGTTCTCGTGTTTTCTCGCTTTTGTCTCGTCCGGCTCTCTGCTTGTCAATGTGTCGGTTGTTCCGTACATTTTTCAGGATTTTTTTTCTTATTCGTTTTAATCTAATTTTATATCTTTATAGAACGCTACAATATCTTTCTATTTTGTATACAAACTTCTTTCTTTTTCTTTCTTTCTTTTATTCTTTCTTTCTTTCTTAAATTTCTTTCTTTCTTTTTCAAGATTTTTTCTTTCTTTTTTATCCGGTGATTTTTCCTTTTTTTTCCTTTCTTTCTTTCTTTCTTTCTTTCTTTCTTCCTTAAATTTTTCTTTCTTTTTAAAGACTTTTTCTTTCTTTTTTATCCGGTGATTCTTTCTTTCTTTCTTTTTTCTTTCTTTCTTAAATTTCTTTCTTTTTTAAGATTTTTTTCTTTCTTATCAGGTGATTCTTTTCTTCTTTCTTTCTTTCTTAAATTACTTTCTTCTTTTTAAAGATTTTTTCTTCTTTTTATCCGGTGATTTTTTTTTTTTCTTTCTTTTTCTTAAATTTCTTTCTTCTTTGTTAAGATTTTTCTTTCTTTCTCTTTCTTTTTCTTTCTTTCTTTTTTTTTGTTAAGATTTTTTCTTTCTTTCTTATCCGGTGATTCTTTCTTTTTTTTTCTTCTTTCTTTCTTTCTTTCTTAAAATTCTTTCTTTCTTTTATAAGATTTTTTCTTCTTTTTATCGGTGATTCTTTCTTTTCTTTCTTTCTTTTTTCTTTCTTTCTTTCTTTCTTTCTTAAAATTCTTTCTTTCTTTTTTTCTTTTTCTTTTCTTTCTAAATGTCTTTCTTTCTTTTTAAGATTCTTTCTTTCTTTTTTATCCGGTAATTCTTTCTTTCTTTCTTTCTTTCTTCTTAAATTTCTTTCTTTCTTTTTTAAGATTTTTCTTTCTTTTTATCCGGTGATTCTTTTTTCTTTCTTTCTTTCTTAAATTTCTTTCTTTCTTTTTTAAGATTTTTTCTTTCTTTCTTATCCGGTGATTCTTTCTTTCTTTTTTAAGATTTTTTCTTTCTTTTTTATCCGGTGATTTTTTCTTTCTTTTTTCTTTCTTTCTTAAAATTCTGTCTTTTTTTCTTTTTTCATCCCTAAGATTCTGACTTTCTTTCATTTTTCATCCTTGATGTAATGAATATGCAAATACCTAGGTACCTCCTCACAGTAATCTGATTGGTTAGTGTCCACCATAAATACTCAAATCTGTAGTGGTACAGATGCCTTCTACAAAGACTACCACTATTACTACGACGACTACTCGTATTATTACTTCTACTAGACGCACCCTCTTTATCCTTGCATGCGAGAATACCTTACTACAACTTAATAATATATCCCTAACCCGGATATATCAATCCTTAAGAATCATCTTTCTTTCTTTCATCCGTTTCTTGTTAAACTGAGGGAGAGAGAGAGGGACAATGAGAGAGAGAGAGAGAGAGAGAGAGAGAGAGAGAGAGAGAGAGAGAGAGAGAGAGTGTGTGTGTGAGAGAGAGGGTGGGAGAGAGTAACACCCCGAGAAACTCACTAACAGAGAGTGGTTTAGTATATAGTGGTGGTCATTGGGTGACAGAGTCATATATTTCAATTATTACATTACCAAAACTAGTACAAAATAAAAGTCGGTATCAACCAGATAGCAAGGGAGTCTATCCGCTTTTCACTAGTGCCAGACCAAGGAGATTATTTTAGCGTCTGGGGTGGAGCGCCACACCTGCCATCAGCATCTTACTTTACCGCACAGATCCCCGTGCTACTCATACGCTGAGTTGGCGAGGGCCGGTATCGAACTAGAAACCTTGTGGTTTCTAGCCGAACGCTCTACCGACTGAGCTAACCTAGTAATACACATCAACTAAATATGAGTGTAAGTCAGGATTATAACTAAAAAAAAAAAAACAAACAATATTTGAATGTTTATTAAGAGCAATGTATGTATATTAATCATACTAGTACAAAATAAAAAACACCCTCCAGGCGATGTAAAAATAGATTTTTGAAACATATTGCCTGAGGGGTGGGAGTAAAAAATTCAATGCCAGAGAGTTTGTACCCTAAGTAAGTAAAATCCTCAAATTCATTAAAGGATTAAGAAATAAAACAATTTGAAATGTAAACTTTAAATATGTATTAAAATAAAACAAACTATATATAGATATATAATACCAGTCATGTATTTATCAAAACTTGTTTTAAAAAACAATGAAGACTGTCTAATGTTGCATGTTCAAATTTTAAGTGTATTTATTGAACAAACGCACTCAAAATTTGAACATGCCAAAAATCGTAGAATAAATTTTATTCTATGGTATGACGATTTGGAGTAATGTGATGTAAGCAGTGACGTAATTTTTGTTACAGACAAAAACCGGAAGCGAATCTCCATTATTAATAAATGACTTAAGATGAATACGTACAAGAAAGTTGGTAGAAAACATGTCGGTCCTTAAAGATGGATATATGTTTTTTTAAATGTAAGAAAGAATTTACTTATTCTTATTTTCTTTCTCTCTTTATCATTCTGAAACAAATTTTTGTTTTTTTTTTAATGCACTTAATTACTTTTTTCTCAATTTCCTCCTTTTTTATTCATCCTCCTTAAGATCTCCTTTGCAATTCTCTACATATCTCATCCTAACATTTGAAGTAATCCACTTCTTTCCTACGTATTTTTCCTTCATTTCTAACCCGATTTTAATTCTTTTGTTTGTTTGTTTGTTTCTTTCTTTTTTTCGTTCGAATGCTTTTTTTAATTCATTTCTTATACTTTTAATTTTTGATATTTTTTTTCTTTGTCAGCCATAAGATGTGCAATTCATTTCTTGTCCTTTTTTCTTTCTTTCTTTCTTTCTTTTTCTTTCTATCTATCTATCTTCCATTATCTTCTTTTCATTTCCTTCTGTTTTCATCCTCTCTTTCTTTTTCTTTCTTTCTTTCTTTCTTTCTATCTATCCATCTTCCATTATTTCCTTGTTATGTTCCTTTCATTTCCTTCTGTTATCATCCTCTCTTAAGCCCATTTTTCTTTCTTTTTTCTTTCTTTCATTCTTTTCTTCTTTCTTTCTTTTTATCTATCTATCTATCTATTATTTCATTATGTTCCATTCATTTCCTTCTGTTTTCATCCTCTCTAAAGCTCATTTCTTTCTTTCTGTCTTTTTTTTTTCTTTCTTTCTTTCTTCTTTCTTTCTTCAGTTTTGAACATTCTTTCTTCTTTCTTTCTTTCTTTCTTCAGTTTTGAAACATTCTTTCTTTTTTCTTTCTTCTTCTTCAGTTTTTCTTTCTTTCTTTCTTTCTTCTTTCTTCAGTTTTGAACATTCTTTCTTCTTTCTTCAGTTTTGAAACATTTTCTTTCTTTCTTTCTTTCTTCAGTTTTGAAACATTCTTTCTTTCTTTCTTCTTTCTCAGTTTTGAAACACAAACATTCTTTCTTTCTTTCTTTCTTTCTTCAGTTTTGAAACATTCTTTCTTTCTTTCTTCTTTCTTTCTTCAGTTTTGAAACATTCTTTCTTTCTTTCTTTCTTTTTCAGTTTTGAAATTCTTTCTTCTTTCTTTCTTTCTTTCTTTTATGATTTTTCCTTTCTTTCTTATCTTCTTATCTTCTTATGCCCTTTTCATTTCTTTCTTTCTTTTATCATTCTCTCTTCCCTCTTTCCGTCTTTCTTTCTTGCATTTTCTTTCTTTCATTAATTTTTCATTCTTATGATTCTTCTTTCTTTTTTCTTTCTTTCATATGTTCTTTTCATTTCTTCTTTCTTTTTTCTTTCTATCTTTCTTTCTTTCTTTCATTTACTTTTTTTTCTTTCAATTTTCCTTCTTAAGATTCTTTCTTTCTTTCTTTCTTTCTTATGCTCTTTTCAAGTCTTTGTTTCTTTTTCCAGGAATACTTAATATCGTTATTTATTTCATCCTCAATTTATTTTAAAGTTTCCTCTGGTGCTTATCTCCCAACCGATACATAAACCTTTAATGGCTGCCGCATATTGACGGAGATCTTTACCGCCAAAATTACAACTCAAACATTCTCATTAATAACTATTTCAACTTATGGAAAACAAAAGCTTTAAAAGCAGTATTTCTAAAAATTTCCCCAAACGTTTCCACTGTACCAACTATCAGGTAAGATGTACGGGCATGACTGCTTACTAGAAAAAAACAGTTGGAATGTTCATTTCATAGTTTTAAGGCGTTCTACAAGGGTTTTAAAGTCTTTCTTTATATGCGTCAAAACATAGTCAAAACAGTTCGATTTGGACGTCTTTTTCAAGTGTTTTAACCTTGATTTTAAAGTATATGAATATAAGCAAAATTTTCAGTTACAAACTATCAGGCATGATTAGACCCGTTGAAGGCTTGCTAAAAATACCAAATTCAATGTTATTTTATTAATGTTCAATGTTGCTACACACATTTTTTTATAGCGTGTTTGCATGTAAAAAAACAGCTTTCAAAGCACGATTTCTAAAATGTTCCCAAACACTACCACCGTACCAACTATCATGTGTGGGCATGATTCCTTGCTAGAAATAACAGTTGTAACGTCAATTTCACAGTTTTAAAGCCTTCAAAACCAACCAATATAAACAATGCTTCAAGCAAATTACAGAACCCTTTTTTATATATGTATATATATATATATTTGTAAAGAAAAAGGCTTAAAGACCTGGTGTCCAGTAAGCATTTTTCTTTACAAATTACTTTGCTCTGATGATAAAATTAAACATTGAGCTCTCAAATCGGACCTGAACTCTGCAACACCAAACAGTTGGAGAAAAGAACCAATTTAGAATCATCTTGATACCAAATAACTTGGTACCCCACCAAAGAATATATACACTGTGTTTACATACTTATCATATCGTCGTGCAATAAAAGTCACTACAAGAGGAATATTAACCTACTCTAAACAAATCGTAAAATCTAAGAAGTCCGTTTGGTGTAGGGGTTATGGTACTAGCTTGACAGTCCGGTTTCGGATCACGCACAGGGCAGTCTTCCTATCTATAGCTCTACTGATGAGGCCTGATAGGCCGAAATGTACATACAGAGATTGATTTTTCTCGATTTGTTTAGCCTTACATTTAAATAGGCATTCCTGCCTAATTAATTAATTATTAATCAATTAATTTTCAAAATTAGGTACGACTTAAATTAAGCACATATTCTCCCAAATATATATATATATAAGTAAAGAAATAACAAAAGACTTAGATATTTTGCATTATAGTCTATTTCAGGGAGCTTAGATTTGTTATTTCTTTACTTATAAATTTGCTCTGTGACTCTAACATTAAGAGCACACATTGAGCTCTCAAACTGCGACAGGTTTTTTTAAAATAAAACTCTTGTGTCCTAAGGAAGATTTCTTCTCTGGACTTTTGGATTATATATATATATATATATATATATATACATATATAATTTAATATACCAAGCGTGTTGGTAAATCCTTACGGTGAGAAAAAAACCAGCAAATAGTTTGATTGTAAAAATATACTACCAAACATCAACCGGAGAGAAAAAAAATTTGAAAAAAGAAAAGACAAAGATAGTCGTACCAACAAAAGTAATATATTGGTACAGTATTTGGCCAAAAGAAAAGCCAATTTATATGCATATATATGTATATAAGATAAATATATATATATTCATATACACCGCTAGGAGAATAGCTAATAAGTAAAACGTGCTCAATACCTAAGTAGAGCAAATAATAAAGATAAATCTAATGAGTCAGACGAACCTACTATTAGTTTTGCTTAATGCTCTTCAGGGCTAAAATCTGATCAGATCTTAGCCCGAAGAGCATTAAGCGAAACTAATAGTAGGTTCGTCTGACTCATTAGATTTATCTATATATATATATATATATATATATATTAGACACACTTTTATTCATTTTTAAACATTTCGAAATCTCATTCTTTTATCTGTTTAACCCATAGATGGAACCCCAACAGGTACTACCCCTCGAGTTGAATGAACCAGAGAGTAATGAAGGTGTAATTCATACTCCCAAGAGGTCCAGAATGATAACCTGACCACTAGATGCAGTTTAACGTCATACTACCCCCCCCCCCCGCGCTAGCCCATATATGATAAAAAGGGATGGGATTACCGTAAGAAATAGTCAGGACAATCATATAGGTGCTAGGGCTTGAAGTAGCCAGCAGATTGAGCGGCGAGAGCTTCTCCAGCTACCCGTCTTGCCCGAGTAATTTAAAAAAATACGTTCTCTAAAATCGGAAGTTATTATCACAAAGAAAGGGAAGAAAAGGGACATGCTACACAGGAAAAATATAATAGAAAAGATAGAAAGAAAGAGAGTTACAATTAGATGCAGTGGGAACATACATAATACACTTACTAGCTTACTGTTTGAATTTAATGTATTACGACTCTTAATGCGTTACTATTGTTAATAGTGGACGCACGGCTGTACTCGTTTTTATATCTCCTTTTGGTTCGATCGGCATCCGAGTGTGATATATATCACGAAACAAATAGAAAACCAGCAAGAAGTATTCACTGTCCCACTCGATAGTTCTCTGATCTCTTTTCATTTTTTTTTTTCGTGGGGGCGGGGGGGGGACGGCGGTTGTATCTTTTTTTTTTCTTCTTTGTTTTCTTGATTCAACACCGGCTCTGTTGAAAGCAACTTTTCACCATTTTAGCAAACGCCTCTTCGCACAATGAAATGAACACTTAAAAGCAAATATTTGCGAGAAAAAAAAAATCAAAGGTCTATAAAGCGTCCCCCCCTCTCTCTCTCTCTCTCTCTCTCTCTCTCTCTCTCTCTCTCTCTCTCTCTCTCTGCACAGTCAATTCAGAGCATCGTATCCGATGCTGAACTCTTATCGATAGACTGATCACAAAAGAAAGTTATTTAAAAAGAAGAAAAAAAATCATATACAATATCGGTGGGGGGTGGTGTTGGTGGTGGTTGGAAATCGACCCGGGTATTGGTGGTTGTAGGGGCGTAGTGGCACCAATGAATCGCCAAGAGACAAGCAACAAACTTTGTAGGACACCCATCCCAGCGCCAAACGTGGTTTCTCCTGGGCTCCACCCCGCCGTTTCATAATAAGGACAATGAATGGCATATTGTGAACTCTGTGATCCTGCAATAATGAGACCAGGATCGGTTCTGAGTCTTGGGAATTGGCATCTTTGTCGGGTCGTTTGTAGAAATGAAGCGGAAGTTGTGTGTGCGTCTGCGCAAGAGATGTGGCTAAATCACGTGATATTTGAGTGTGGCATAATTTGAGGAATAAAAGGGCCGAAGAACACAATTAAGGGACGAGTTGGAATTGATTCCATGAAGACTACGAAACAGAAATAAGTTTTAAGATATAAGGTACACTAACATATATGGGTGCATTAAGGAAGCGTGTGGTGTAATGGTTAAAGTCATGGGAAATGGACTCGTCGCCTCGAGTTCAAATCCTGGATGTGGTAATTGCATTTCACTTAGCGCTAATACCCTTGGGAAAGGTATGAATCATACTCTCCCTCCAGCTATGGAAAAATAGTAGGGAAGACTGGGCTTCTTTAAACCTTGGTTAAGCAACCGGTCTAGGAGAAGGACAAACTCTGAATTCAAACCTGTTGAACTCCGCTTAAAAAATTGACCTTGTCTCTCATCCTGCTCGTGCGAAGGGGTTGGTAAATATATAAATGGGTGCATTAATGGGGGTTGCTTTTGATTAAATAAAGGTGTTTATTTTATACAATAAATATATTTTTTCAACATAATCTTCTTCCTTGTGAATTCACTTGATAACACATGTACTATGAAAACTTTCAACAAATTAAAAATGTGTACAATTATTAAAAAAACATACGTCAGTAAAATTAACTTGAGCGAAGTAGGGTAAAGTTAGGAACCGTATAATCAAATGGTAGAATTAATATGGGAACCCTATAATCAAAAAGTAGAATAAAGTTAGGAACCGTATAATCAAATAGTAGAATGAAGTTGGGAACCCTATTGTAAAAGAGTTGAATAAAGATAGGAACCGTATAATCAAATATTAGAATAAAGGTGGAGACCCTATAATCAAATATTAGAATAAAGGATGGAAACCTGTAATCAAATCGTAGAATAAAGGTGGAGACCCTATAATCAAAAAAGTTAATCAAATAATCTTGGATGTGCACTGCATATTGCTGTCTAAACTGAAGAGCTCAATAAAAAAGCTTCCCTCATAAAGGCCACTCTACTGTTGAGCACGATCTATTAACGCACATGACATAACAGCCAATCAACATAGGTGAACAACAACCATAAACAAAGAACAAATCAAAGACAAAGGACATAACAGCCAAATTAACACATGAATGTAATCTTAATCCCAAAGAACAAACATTATACAGTGAAAATTTCAGATCAAAGTTTAGCTAAAAACTATGTATCAGGCTATTGACTTAGTGATCCATACTGGCCAATTTTGTAAGTATATACATATATAGTTAGGGATGCGAGGTTAGGGCTTAACTCTTTCAAAAGGTACGAGGTCAGAGCAAAACTCTTTTAAGGGTGCGGGAATAGAAAAAGGTTGGGAACCATTGGTCGAGGAACAAAAAGAAAAAGTAGCAAGGAGTGAAATCTAATGGGTATGTTGAGTTTACTCCAGTAAGTTTTATACTAGTCGAAGCACCACTGAAACTACTTTTAAGTATGATATGGAACAGTGCCGACATTGTGTTTTTGGTCCTCTACACCATTAACACTTACTCTTGAGACGAGTTTTCAGTTTAAGAAAAAAAAGAAAAAAAGTTACAAGAAGTGAAATGAGTATGGTAAATTTATTCATGGGAGTTTTCTATTAATTCAAACATCACAGAAACTCCTCTTCCTATCTTCTTTCTTTCTTTTAATTGTCTCACTTACTTTCTTCTTTCTCACTTTCTTTCTTTCTTTCTTTACTTTCTTTCTTTCTTTCTCACTTTCTTTTTCTTTCTTCTTTCACTTTCTTTTCTTTCTTTCTTTCTCACTTTCTTCTTTCTTCTTCTTTCTTTCTCACTTTCTTTCTTCTCACTTTCTTTCTTTTTCTTCTCACTTTCTTCCTTCTTTCTTTCTTTCTCACTTCTTTTCTTCTCACTTCTTTCCTTCTTTCTTCTTTCTCACTTTCTTTTCTTTCTTCTCACTTTCTTTCCTTCTTTCTTTCTTCTTTCTTCTTTCACTTTCTTTCTCACTTTCTCACTTTCTTTCTTCTTTCTCACTTTTTTCTTTCTCACTTTCTTTCTTTCTCACTTTTTTCTCACTTTCTTCTTTCTTTCTTTCTTTCTTTTTTCTTTCTTCTTTCTTACTTTCTTTTTTCTTTCTTTCTTTTTCTTTCTTCTTTTCTTTCTTTCTTTCTTTCTTTCTTTTTCTTTCTTTCTTTCTTCTTTCTCACTTTCTTTCTTCTCTTTTTCTTTCTTTCACTTTCTTTCTTTCTTTTTCTTCTTTCTCACTTTTTCTTTCTTTCTTTCTCACTTTTTTCTTTCTTTTTTCTTTTTTCTTTCTTCTTTCTTTCTCACTTTTTCTTTCTTTCTTTCTCACTTTTTCTTTCTTTCTTTCTTCTCACTTTCTCACTTTCTTTTAATTGTTCACTAGCAATTTATTTTTGTTTGACTGTATATTTGTTTGTTTGTTTGTTTGTATTTTTCCCTTCTATCATGATCAGCTTTTTAGGCCCCTCTTTCGTTCTTTCTTTCTTCCTTCTTTTCTGTCTTTCTTTTTTTCTTTTGAGGCCTGTCTTTTGGCTTCTCTTTTCTCTTTCTTTCTTTCTTTCTTGTATCACTTGTCTCTATTGCTCTCCTCTCTCTCTTTCTTTATTTTTATTGTTTCACTTGCAATTTATCTTTGTTTGTCTGTATATTTGTTTGTTTGTTTGTTTGTATTTTTTCCTTCTATCCTGATCACTCTTTCAGCTTCTCTTTCTTTCTCTATTTCTTCCTTCCTTCCTTTCTTTCTTTCTCTCTTTTTTTTTCACAATAATAATGATTATTAACGAACATTATGTGCCACATATTCTTTTCGTTCTATACTTGTTCCAACCAAGTCAGACAGAAGAAGAATTCTGTCCATTTATTGAACGTTCCGGCTAAAGAAAAAGATCTTTCAGCCTGCCTGTCTGTCTGTCTGTCGATCTGCCTGTCTGTCTGCCAGTTTGACTGTCGGTCTGATCGCCGAGCATTTTGCAAATCAGAGGATATAATACACAGTGCCGAGTCATTCAGCAATGGAAAATTTGACAATAAAATTAAGTTTAATTCAATAGTAAAAGCAGACAGTGAACTAATGAAGGAGAAGAGAAAGAGAACAGCAGAAAATTGAAAAGAGAGAGAGAAGAGAGAAGTGAGAAGAGAGAGAGAGAGAGGAAGAGAGAGAGAGAGAGAGAGAAATGAGAAAATTCGAGAGAAAAAAAATGCAAGGGTGAGATAGGAGAAAGAGAAATAGAGAAATAATGAAGTGTGAAAGAAGAAAGAAAGAGAGAGAGAGAGAGAGAGAGAGAGAGAGAGAGAGAGAGAGAGAGAGAGAGAGAGAGAGAGAGAGAGAGATGGAGGAGAGGAGAGGGAGAAATACACACAATTAGTGAGACAAATGATAAAACGATAAGACAGAGAAAAAAAGAACGAAAGAAATAGAGTCTTCATTCTTACCATCACCCACTCTCTTTCATTTTTCTTTCTTTCTTTCTCTGTCCTTCCTCCTCCCCTCTCTCTCTCTCAATAAGAAATTGACAGAGAGAGAGAGAGAGAAAGAGAGAGAGAGAGAAAGAGAAAGAGAAAGAGGAGAGAGAAAGAGAAAAGAGAAAGAGAGAGAGAGAGAGAGAGAGAGAGGACAGAAAAAGAAAGAAAAATGAAAGAGAGGAGATGGTGAGAATGACAGAAACTTAGAGAGAACGAGAGGGATACATATATATAATATATATATATATATATATATATATATAAGGTGTGTCAAATAGTATCGAGATACTTTTTGACACACCTTATATTCTGAAAAAAAAAGCAAACGACTTAAAGTTCACTCGCTCTGAAATCTGCATCGCATCTGATTATCTATCTCGCTTCTAATCACGCGTTTTTCAAGGGGTCAAGTAAAAACGTTACTAACCGCCAATAACTGTCGGGTAACTTTCCATAGGACTCTGTTATTCTGAATCCAACGGACCCTATTCAAAATATTCTAACTACAGGTACGTACATAAATTATTAGCTGCCTATGACATTGTGTAACATTTACTTCTTATTTCAGTGGTGTGACTGGGATTTATTGGTTTGTAAATGTCTACCACAACTGTAAGGAATGGCGTACACACAATCTTCGTCCTGTTTTTCTCGAGAGGTGGTCTGGTCTTGTCAATGTAACTGGTTTACTTGTACGAGGCCGAGAAGAATTATTTTTTTTATTCATTTAAATTTATTTTTTTTATTTATTTATTTATCTTTTTTGTTGTTGCTCCGTTTTCTTCATCTGAATAATGATTTGGCTAAATCCTACTTAACGACCGCCATGTCGGCTGGGGCGTTAGAATGCACCGACTGCACCTCTGCAGAGGGATAAAACTCCCCCAATGGGGCCACCCGTTGGCCGTGGGTGGCGACCCGTGATGCTTAAGGATAGAGCCCAGGTGGATGAGCAGTTCATGACATGCAATACTCCACTTTGGCCCTATCTTGGGCTAGACGGGCGGTCGCAGAGGCCCCCTTCGATCAATCGGCTGGTCACGTCAAGCCCCATCCCTTTTTATCATATGGGTGCTAGAAGGCGGTGGCTGCGGGTCTACATGTCCTGGGAATGACGTTAAACTCTATCTGATGGTGAGGTTCCAGTTCTGGAGGTTTGGGGAATGTGGAGCACCTCTTCATCACCATTGCTCCCTGGTCCACTCTGACCCGGAGTGGTAGTACCTGTTAGGGTCCATCTATGGGTTAAATAGAAAAATGTATTTATAAAAAAATGTATTATCCATTAAGAATTGATTTATTTCAAAACTTTATCAGCATTAAATGACCCACTGAGGTTGATATGCCGTAAAACAAAACAAAACAAACCAAACAAAACCTACTTAACGAACATAAATTCCACCATCGTAATACGTCAATTCCTGGACGAAGCTGTCTGCATTTCACATGTCGCTAATACCCTTGAAAAAAAAAATGAATTCAATTTCCCCCCAGCTATGGTAAATAGCAGGGGCAGACTGCGCGCTCTGTACCATGGCTAGTAACAATCTAGGAGAAGGAAAACTCAGAATTCAAACCTGTTAAACTCCGCTAAGAAAGACCTTATTCGCATCCTACTCGTGCGAGGTTCGTTATATATATATATATATTATATAATATATATATATAATAATATATATCTTCTTATATGGAGATTGTGTTTTTTCTGTCTGTAACCGAAACTATATTCTACTCAAATCACAATTCTCTTAGTTATTGACACACATTCTCCATGATTTATTTTTTATCTAAACCTCATTATTAATAAAATTGGCTTACATTATTAATTAATGTTAACTATGTCTACATACTGACAACATGCAATTATATTTATATATACAACAAAATAACGGTTTACAGTGTGAACGGGAAGGCTAATTTGCCATATTAATATTAAAAAATCGAATTAATAAATATGTGCTTAGTATTATTGATTTCTAACTGTTTCGTTTATTTTAATGAATAAAGCAAAATTCTCTTCAATGAATCTTAAATGAAATCCATTAACAAGAAAAATAACTGTTATTCTATTCTTTACTTCCTCTTATAACTAAATACTTAAATAGAAAAAATAACAATGAAAGACGAGAGTGATGGAAGAGTAAGTTTCAATTGTTCCATTTTTTATTATACTCCCTCTGTTTTCCAAATCTTTTATATATCCCTTGTTTCAATCTTTTATCTGTATTCTATTTAGTTTCATTAGCCTTTCTACTTTAATACAACATTTTATTACATAAAACTTAAATACTTGCAGCTGGAGGTGCATTATTTGCTATATATATATATATATATGGTACGATGTATTCATATCCGATACAAATAATTTTCAAACTTATGTATTTGACTCATAGATGGGACCATATCATGTATTACTGCACCGGTTTAAAGTGCACCTGAAATTAACGGCAATTAAGGGTACTCCATATTCCCCAGAGCGCCAAGACTTTAGCGTCACCACGAAATCTAATATGCGTCATCCAATTATTGAAAGAGGGTGCTTAATCTTCTGCTCAGGAAAGGGTAAACGTATTTTAAGCACGACCGTTATAGCGGAATTATGTCAAAGATTTTAAGTCCTAACTTAGATAATTAAACGATGTCGGCAACCACGCACATGTGTGCACGTACGAGTGTGGTTTACTTATATACGTGTATACGTGCTCGTATGTACGCATGTGCGGTGAGAGTATGGAATATATATATATATTATATATATATATATATATATATATGTTAGTTGAACTTAAGTGACGATTCCTGTCGTACGAGTTTCTGTTCAATCCTTTCAAGGTGTCTGGCCATCTCTTTGGTGTCAGGGCTGAACTGGTGTAGCAATCCACCAAAGGTTTCTCTACGAGCGCTTTCGGCATGTCGATCTGCCATTTCAGGTTGGAAACTGATGGTATGTTTCGTGGTGTCCGTAAAGTTTTTAAAGAAAACGAGCAGTAGCATAGGAAATTGGTAGTGGGAGGTAGTAACAATTGGTATTGGTATATATATATATAATATATATATATATATATATATATATAATTCCTGTTTGTCAAAGGGTGGATGAGCTCTAGGGAAGTCAGCTGTAGACAACACCGACATTAGTAAGATTGGGGTACTCCAAATGATTTAGATGGGACTACTTAGCCTTGGTCGGCAACCCATCTAGGACAAGGAAAAGTCTGATACAAAACCACCGCTGCCTTGCTGCTCTACCTCATCCCAAGGAAAAGCTAAGGGAGTAAACCCCGAAAACAAATCCGGAGCTGGAGTCCCTAAGGTTGGTTGATGCTGAACCTCAGCACTAACCAGCAACTTCTGCGACACCGTCGTTGCCAACTGCATTGCTTTACCTTTCCCTTGACCCCAACGGCTGTGTGGAAGGTGGATTTCT
>CM042151.1:1503618-1528618 GCA_023376005.1 Doryteuthis pealeii
GCAGGCTAACAGTTAAACCGGGACACACGAAAAAAAAAAGAAATCAATTCATGATGACTATAAAAAGCCTCACATCCACAAAATAAGAGAATAGAACGCAGAGATGACATGCCCGAAGTATATGGAGAGAACATGACTTATGGTGACTATTGGTCATGGAAGTAGAGATTGTATACTGGCGAATATATATAGAGAGAGATTATAGGTTATTTCCTAGTTGAGTATGACCCAGAAAATACAGAACCCAAATTATTTATTTATTTTTACATTAAACTAACCATAAACCCCAACCCTAACCCTAACCATAAACCCCAACCCTAACCCTAACCCCCCTAGTTGAGTAGCATATTACAGGATGACCCAGAAAAAACAGAACCCACAAATTTTGTAATAAAACTGTTAATTTTAATTTTAATTTTTTTTTAAGTTTAAGTCCAACAAGAGTTAGGGTTAGGGTTTAGGGTTAGGGTTGTGGCTTAGGGCTAGTTTAGTAGGAAAATAAATAAATCATTTGGGTTCTGTTTTTTCTGGGTCACCCTGTAATATCATGTTACTCAAGTAGGAAATAACCTATATATATATATATATATGTGTGTGTGTGTGTGTGTGTTCTTTGGTAGGGTACCAAGTAATTTGGTATTAGGATGATTCTAAGCTGGTCCTTTCTTTCAACGGTACGGTCTTGAAAAGTTCAGGTTCGATTTGAGAGCTCAATGTTTAAGTTTTATAAACAGACCAAAGTAATTAGTAAAGACAAAAGGCTTTAAAATCGGGTATTAAGTGATTATGGTCCATTTCCACCCATGGGTATCTGAGAACCCTCTGAGTTTCGTCAGATCACTTTCTTTATTAAAAATGGTATACAAATAAATTCAGCTTACTTTTATACATTTTCTCCTAATCCCAGTGATCTGACGAAACTCAGAGGGTTCTCAGATACCCATGGGTGGAAATGGACCATAATCACTTAATACCCGATTTTTAAGCTTTTTGTCTTTACTGATATATATATATATATATATATATATATATATATATATATATATATATATATATACCAGTGTGTTAGTGTGACAGATTTTTTCAACGTTACTCATCAGAGCTATAGACAGGAAGACTGCTGATGAGGCCTAATTGGCCGAAATGTACATACAGAGATTGATTTTTCTCGATTTATTTAGCCTTACATTTGAATAGGTATGCCCGCCTAATTCATTAATTATTAATTAATTAATTTTCAAAATTAGGTACGACTTCAATTTATGTTCTCCCAAAAATTGTCGGCTAAAAAAGTCTTAGCAAAACACATTGTTTGTTTACTTCTCATATATATATATACATATATATATATATATGTGTGTGTGTGTGTTTGTGTGTGTGTGATATGTGGGAGAAACATCAACATCTTTTAGACTAAGATTAAATAACCACAAATCCACAACAAAACTCAAATCCCCGCATAGTACAATAGTACTTCACTTTAACACCCTACCACACAACCTTACACACCTCAAATGCATTCTAATAGAACATGCATTTCCAACAACGCAATCTCAAAAACAAGCAGAAACTAAATGGATTCTAAAATTAGAAACTCACGTGAGGGGATTGAACGCTGACATCGGAATACTCCGTTATTATAATTTTTTTACAGACGCTGCCGCTGTCAATAACAACAGAGACAAAATATCCGTTGAACAGGAACAACAGTCATTTGAAAAAGGGTATCTAACGAACCCGAAAATTTAGGATAACAAAAAATAAAAATAACAAAATAAGTGAATCCAATACTCCATAACATCGAGTTCATTCATTTATTTTTAGATGCTTCGTAATAACGCCTAACTTAAAAAAAAACATATATATATATATATATATATATATATAGATAGATAGATAGAATTGAATACAACAAGACATGGACATATTCCGGCATGTTGACTAATATAAATAGAATGAGACGGATACGAGCAGACTGAAATATAAATACACGAATGCATTGATGGTACACATCTGTAAACTGAATATGTTAAGTATAAAGATGTGTGTCTATGTGTGTCATGACTCTATAAAAATATCCAATTGAAAGAAAGGAATAACACGTCTGGCTATTTTTGACTGGGTTTAAAAAAGAAACAATGTTCCTTATTTTTTTCTCTCTCTTCCCCTAACGCATGCGCACGTAACCAGAATCCGCCATATTTGTTTTTGTTTCTCTAGATTTTATTGTTCGCATCTTTTGGAGACTTGTTCCATAGCGGCTCGTGTTTTTTAAAATTCTTTTTTCGTTGATTTTTAAAAAAAATTCTTCTGATGTGTGCCTTATGTGTTTGTTCTTGTAAACTTAAAACCTTTGTTTTCTGATTTTCATCTTGGAATAAACAGCGTGTTCTTAACTGCATGAGAGCCCAATGCGTACTTGTCTGGCAAAGATAGCATTTGATAATACAATATTCTGAATGCGTACGAGCATGTGTGTGTGTGTGTGAGGGGGGTCTTCAAGGGTCTTTATCCATGGGTAAGTGATCGAGCAAGAAGCTTTTGGTTGAATCAAGTATTTCTAAGCAAAATAATTATTTTTCAATTTTTTTCCACTATATAAACACTGAATTGTTTTTAATTGGCTTTTAGTTAGAATTATTCTGATCTATTTTGAGGCTATTGAAAATGACGACAAGTCAAACAGGTTGCTCCAGCGCATGAACAGAGGTCTGTTGTCAAACTTTTGGTGGCTAATAAATGAAATCCATGTGAAATTTAGTGATAAATGTGTGATGTCTTTAGAGAGCCATGGAGTCAAAAAGGATTGATTGATTAATTTGATCTGATATGTGATATATATATCTCAAAATAATAATATGTACATATTAAAATGGTTTGAAGTAACTAATAGTAATAATATTCCAAGTAAGCTAGTATAACTTGGAGTACCTATTTTAACACAAGTAATTTAGTGATATGGTTTTAAGTATTCAAAATAATTTTTTGAATTCCTTTTTAATCTATTTCACTAATAGGTATGACCATAACAGGTACCACCACTCTTAGATAGATAGATATTGAAAATACTGGGATAGATAGATAGATATGACAATCATTCAATAAATAAATGTTTTTTAAATTCTTTTTAAATTCTATTTTTTTCCTTGTTTATTTTGATGTGCACTTCTGTGTTTGTTCTTATAAACTTAAAACCTTTGTTTTCTGGTTTTCATCTTGGAATAAACAGCGTGTTCTTAACTGCATGAGAACCCAATGCGTACTTGTCTGGCAAAGATAGCATTTGATAATACAATATTCTGAATGCGTACGAGTGTGTGTGTGTGTGTGTGTGTGTGTGTGAGGGGGGGGTCTTCAAGGGTCTTTATCCATGGGTAAGTGATAGAGCAAGAAGCTTTTGGTTGAATCAATAGAGTATTTCTAAGCAAAATAATTTGTTTTCAATTTTTTTTTCCTACTATATAAACACTGAATTGTTTTTAATTGGCTTATAGTTAGAATTATTCTTATCAATTTTGAGGCTATTGAAAATGACGACAAGTCAAACAGGTTGCACCAGAGCATGAACAGAGGTCTGTTGTCAAATTTTTGGTGGCTAATAAATGCAATCTATGTGAAATTTAGCGATAAATGTGTGATGTCTTCAGAGAATCGAGATGTCTTCAGAGAACCATGCAATCAAAATTGATTGATTGATTAATTTGATTTTTATATGTGATATATCTATCTCAAAATAATATGTAAATAGTTAAATGGTTTCACGTAGCTAATAATATTAAACCCTAGTAAGGTAAGTGATCAAGCAAGAAGCTTTTGGTTGAATCAATAGAGTATTTCTAAGCAAAATAATTATTTTAATTTTTTTTCCACAATATAAACTCTGAATTGTTTTTAATTGGCTTATAGTTAGAATTATTCTGATCTATTTTGTGGCTATAAAAATGGCGAAATTCAAACAGGTTGCTCCTGAGCATGAACAGGGTCTGTTGTCAAACTTTTGGTGGCTAATAAATGCAATCTATGTGAAATTTAGCGATAAATGTGTGATGTCTTCAGAGAACCATGGAGTCAAAATTGATTGATTGATTAATTTGATTTGATATGTGATATATATATCTCAAAATAATAATATGTACATAGGTAAATGGTTTCAAGTAATTAATAATAATAATCCCTAGCAAGCTAGTATAACTTCGAGTACCTATTCTTAACACAAATAATTTAGTTATATGGTTTTAAGTATTCAATAATTTTTGAATTTCTTTTTAATCTATTTCACCAATAGGTATGACCCTAATAGGTACCACCACTCCTAGATAGATAGATAGATATTGAAAATACTAGGATATATATATATATATATATATATAATATATATAATATATATATATATATAATCAATAGTAATGGTATTATGGATGATTTGGACATAACTTAAAGTTTCATGGTTATGCAATCCTCATTGATTCATCTGAGGATTGCATAACCATGAAACTTTAAATATTGACTCATCTGAGGATTGCATAACCATGAAATTTTAAGTTGACTATTGCATAACCATGACTTTAAGAATTGACTCATCTGAGGATTGCATAACCATGAAACTTTAAGTTATGAGTCCAAATCATCCATAATATCATTACTATTGATTATAAATCTGCTCTGCTTTACTAGCATTGAGCACCTTTACATGCCAATACTTTTCTCATTTATTCTCTATTCCTTATATATATAATATATATATATATATATATATAGAGAGAGAGAGAGAGAGAGAGAGATAGATAGATAGATATGACAGTCATTCGATAAATAAATGCTTTTTAATTCTTTTTTTTTTCGTCGATTCTTCTGATGTGTAACCAGACACCGACACATCAACATCTCCAGGGACAGCCTTCACATGCGACATCTGTGGTTGAGAATGTCTTTCTAACATTGGATTTTATAGTCACTGGAGGCGCTGTAACTTCAAGGGATACAAAAACTATTTTATAATCTTCCGAGACTGAAATGCCAATAATATGTGCGTGAGTGTGTGTGTGGGGTCTTCAAGGGTCTTTATGCATGGGTAAGTGATCGAGCAAGAAGCTTTTGGTCGAATCAATATTGAAATTTTGAAGATTCAAAAATCGTACAAAGCGAAGTTTTAATAGAAAATGAATCTTATTTCTGTTGGATTTTATTTGCGTCTAAATAAATCCAGCGAAATGAAATAAAAATACGATGGTTATCCATACATATATAAAAGGGAAGTTGTGTATATGTGTATGTCCGGAGGAAAGGTCGAAAACAAAACAATTAACGACAAAGTAATATATATATATATATATTTCACTATCGTCAGGGCTTGATTTTTGAGCAAAAATAATGAAATTTTATTGATATTTGGGAAGATATTTAGAAAATTAAAATGTGTATAGTAACAGAAGGTAATTGAAATATGATGTTGATTGATTGAATTAATCGCCTCATTTATATTGTTGTTGTTTTTTATAATTGTAAATTATTGAATTAAAATTTCTTACTATATTGTTATATATTTACGTGGGGATTTTATGGGGCATCCAGTGAGGATCTAAATTGTGATAAGTAATAATGGATCTGCGAGACTAAATTTTACCACCCCCTCTACCCAGCCGACACTGGGTAGCCACTTCTAGTTCAATAAGAAGAAGAAGAAGAAGAAGAAGAAGAAGAAGAAGAAGAAAGAAGAAACAAAAAACAAACTAATGCATTATAAAATTCATTAATTGATAAATCAATACTGAAGATTTCATTAAAATCGGATAATTACCTGATTTTTGGTAATTTTTTTGTAATCGCGAATGTTATATTAAAATTGTAAACAAGCGCTTAAAACCCTTCAAAAAGAGACAGAATGGCGGATCGCGTCGAAATCGACCAAAACAAATGGTTTTAAATCTTTTAAAAATAAACTGCATATGTAATGATATTTTTAAAAAATAATGGTCATTATGTTACTACTTATCGATTTAGACAAAGTTTGACCTTAAATAATAGATTTCATTAATTTTAATTCGTTTTTAAAACTCGTAGAAGCTGATTTTTTGCCAATCCCTAATATATAGTAAATAAGTAAGTAAAGTCACCGGGGTGGCCTAAAGTCGGTATCAGCCAGACAGCTAGGGAATATAACCCATTTTCACTAGTGCTAGACGAAGAAGATTGTTTTTTTTTTGCATCTGAAGTGGGGCACCACACCTACCATCAGCTCCTTATTTTAACGCACATCATTCGCTGAGTTGGCGAGGGCCGGTATCGAACCAAGAACCTTGCGATTCCTAGGCGAGTGCTCTACTATATATATATATATATATATATATATATATATATATATATAAGAGAGAGAGAGAGAGAGAGAGAGAGAGAGAGAGAGAGAGAGAGAGAGAGAGAGAGAGAGAGACAGACAGACAGACAGACAGTGAAGGAGAGGGAGAGAGGTAGACACAAACAGAGAAAGAGTGGAAGGTGAACTCGACAGACATTAGATAGGATCTTAAACTGAATTCTTTGTGAAGAAGATTTTTATTTATTTATTTTATTTTATTTTATTTATTTATTTTTTATATTTTATTTTATTTATTTATTTTTTTTTTTGAAAGACAAATATTTTTTTTAAATTGGGAAGACTTCAAGTACAAAAATTCAGTGCTAAAAAAAATTTAAGCAGATTTTTTTTTTTTTCATTTCCCTTTTTCTTTTGTGCGATCTGAAGAAAAAGGAATTATTGGATTTTTTTTCGTAGCTCTTCTCCCCCAGGTGAAGAAGGCAAACCGAATCTTCTGAAAGACGAATTTAAAGGGAAATCTTCCAGTAAAAAGTCACCAATAATCGACAGAGATTTCTTGTCTGCAAAAAAAAAAAAAAGACAAAAAAAAAGAACCCAAAAACAAAACAAAAAAGGATAAAAAGGTAGAAATCTATTATTATTATTATTATTATTATTATTATTATTATTATTATTATTTCTTCGTTTTTTTTCTCTCTCTCAATATTTTCCCCTCATAATTCTGTGATTAGAGATAGTTGAAGGAGAAACTGGAGCTCTTCGAAAAGGAGGCCAAGAAAACAAAGACGAAAATGGCGGATGAAAAGAAGAGAAAAAAAAGCGGGAAAATAAATTAATGGCGGTATTATCTGATCACACTGAATGAACGAAAAACAAAAGAGGGATAGATTTGGGTAGAGAAGCGGGTGGAAAGGAAATAGACAAAGAGAGAGTGTATGTGTGTGTTTGTAAGTGTGTGTGTGTGAGAGAGAGAGAGAGAGTGTTTGTGAATGAGTGGAGGGGGGGGGGCTGAATAAAATAAGTTGGTTATATTTGAAGCGTAGCCAGATGAAAAGAGATTATATCGAAAAGAGATGAAGGTCAAATAATGACGAGCGGGAGGGGGGGGCGAGTGTATGAAGGAAAGAAAATACAAAAAATTAAAGAAAAAGATAAAAGAAAAAAAAAGAAGAAAAACCTAAAACGTAAAAGAATGTTTAAATGTGGAGAACAAAAAAGGGAAACAACGGGGGGGGGGAATGATATTAGAGCTGTGATGAAGGGAGGAATGAAGGAAGGAAGGACGAAAGGGAGGAAGGAAGGAAGGAAAAGAATAAGGAAGAGAGAAAGGAAAAGGGTTAATAAGGAAGAAAGACGACAAGAAAGAAAGAAGAAAAAAACAAAGAAGTAATAAATGATGGAATGAAGCATACAAGGAAGCAGAGAAGGAAATAAAGGAAGGAAGGGAGGAAGAAAAGAAGGAAGGAAGGGAAAAGGGTTAAGAAGGAAGGAAGGAAGGAGGAAATAAAGCAAGCAAGAAAGAAAAAAACAAGGAAGTAATGAATGAAGGAAGGAAGCATACAGGCAAGTAAATAACAAAGAAGGAAAGAAGAAAGCGAGGAATGAAAGGGAGGAAAGGAAGGAAGGAAGAAAAAGGGGAAAGAAAGAAGAAAGGAAAAGAAAGGAAAGGAAAGAAAGAAGCAGGAAAAAGGAAGGAAAGAAGAAAAAGAAAGGAAGAAGGGAAAAAAGAAGGAAACAAAGAAGAAAGGGAAAGAAGGAAAGAAAGGAAGGAATAAAAGAAGAAATGAAGGAAGAAAGGAAGGAAGGAAGAAAAGAAGGAAGGAAAGAAGAAAGGAAGAAAAGAAGAAAGGAAGGAAGAAAAGAAGGAAGGAAGGAAGGGAGGAAGAAAGCAATGAAGGAGGGAAGGAAAGAAGGAAGGAAAGAAGAAGGAAAGGAAGGAAGAAAGAAAAGAAAGAAAGAAAGGAAAGAAGAAATGAAGGAAGAAAATAAGGAAAGAAAGAAGAAAGCAAGGAAGGAATAAAAGAAGAAGAAAAGAAGGAAGGAAAGAAGAAAGCAAGGAAGGAAGGAAGGAAGGAAAGAAGGAAGAATACAAGAAAGGAAAGAAGGAAAAAGAGGAAGAATAGAAGAAAGGAAAAGAAGGAAGGAAGGAAAAAAAGGAGGAAAGACAGAAGAAAGGAAAGAAGAAAGGAAGGAAGAAAAGAAGGAATGAAAGAAGAAAGGAAAGAAGGAAGGAAGAAAAGAAGGAACGAACGAAGAAAGGAAGGAAGAAAGGAAAAAAAGAAGGAAGGAAAGAACGAACGAACGAAGAAAGCAAGGAAGGAAGGAAGGAAGAAAAGAAGGAAGAAAAGAAGGAAGAAAAGAAGAAAGAAAGGAAGAATGGAAGGAAGAAAAGAAGAAGAAAGAAGAAGAAGAAGAAAAGAAGAAAGGAAGAATGGAAGGAAGAAAAGAAGAAAGGAAGAATGGAAAGAAAAGAAGGAAGAAAGAAGAAAGAAAGGAAGAATGGAAGGAAGGAAAGAGGAAAGGAAGGAAGAAAAGAAGGAAGCAAGAAAGAAAGAAAGGAAGAAAGGAAAAAAGAAGGAAAGAAAGAAGAAAGGAAAGAAGAAATGAAAGAAAAAAAAGGAAAAGAAGGGATGGAAGAAAGAAACAGAAAAAAGGAAGAAAGAGTGAAAGCAATCAATCAAATAAGGAAGGAAATAATAATAATAATGGAGCTGAAAAAATAAGAAAATGCAAGCAAGGAAAGATAGGAAGAACGAAAGAAAGGAAGGAAGAAATAAAGAAAGAAAGGGAGTAGGGAAGAAGGAAGGAAGGAGTGAAGCATGAAAGGGAGGAATAAAGGAAGGGAATGGTGAAACATAGAGAAGAAACCAATCCAGGAAGTAAGGAGGCGATACAAAATGAAAAAAGAATGGGAAGAAAAAATGGGAACTAAAAAAAAATGTGAGAAAATGAGAAAAAAACCCAAAAAAAACAAGCAAACAAGGAATGAAGAAAGGAAGGAAGAAAGAAAGGAAGGAAGGAAGGAACGAACGAACGAACGAATTATAAAATGAAGGAAGAAAGCAACCAATTAAATAAAGAAGAAGAGGATACAAAAAATGTTCCAAAAGGGAAGAAAAAAATAATAATCAGGGAGCTAAAAAAAATTGTGTGAAAATACATCCCCAAAAACACTTCCCCCCCCCCAAAAAAAAAACCCCGCGAAGTAATGCAAGTATTATTGAGAGGAGAGGCTTAAGTTAGAATGGTAAAATCTACAGGATAGTGAAAACTCAAGAAAGAAAATAAAAGAGTAAAAATAATCCCACCTCAAGAAAATCTCGAAATAATCAGGAAAAAACGATTTAAATCCTAAAAAATAAAATGTTTAAAATCTATAGACTAACAGAAAATTGCCTTAAGTGGTTGAATAAAAAATCTCAGCCACATTTTAACCCCAAGAAAAACTTCTACAAGAAAAAAATATATCGAGGTATGTTTTAACCCTTTACCATCCGAGAGGCCAGTATTTGTGCCACTTCCTAAAAGTACATATACTCAGGTGAGAAATCCCATTTCTAGATCGCTGTTGCCTTGAATATGTTGTATATTTTATATATTTCACATGTAATTTTATATTATTTTTTCTGAATTTTTAAGGTGCGGCTTGATAATTTGGACTATTTGGACTATTGTCCACATCTTTATTGTTATTTTGTACAGCGTTTCTACCGATATGCCCCTTCGACCTTCTTCAGGTATTTCTTGTCGGACACGGGACCCTTCTCAAACTCGGGAAACCCCGCCGCGAAATTGGATACCGTCTCTTCGAACTCGGGAACTTACCTAACCTTTTATTCATTCCATCGGGGTGGAGGGACTCTTATTCCATTAACCATGACTGGGTACAAGTGTTAAGCTGTGTTAATTAGTCTATGTTACTGTCGCCCTTGACTAGGATTGAACCTGCATCCTAGAGATAACTGTCACTTACAAATCAATTATATCTTATTATAATGGAGATTGTGTGTTTTTCTGTCTGTAACCGAAACTATATTACTAAACGAGTCACAATTAGCATAGTTATTTACATCACATTCTTCATGATTTTATTTATATTTAAACCTCAATTATTAATAAAATTGCTTCACCTTATTATTAGTGTCGTCCATATCTACATACAAATAATATGCAATTGTATTTATATATACAAAAAATAGGGGTTGCATTGTGAATGGGAAGGCTAATTTGCATATTGATATTAAAAATATTTTATTAAATATGTGCTTAGTATTATTGATTTCTAACTGTTTGGTTTTATTTTAATGAATATAAGCAAAAATCTCTCCAATGAATCTTAAATGAAATCCATTAACAAGAAAAAATAAGTGTAATTTTATTCTTTATTTCCTAATTTAACTAAATAGTTAAATAAGTAAAATTCAGCAATGAAAGACGGGAGTGATGGAAGAGTAAGTTTCATTTCTATTTTTCTATTATACCCCCACTCTGTTTCAAATCTTTTTATCTGCATTCTTATTAGACTTTCTAATTTAATACGATATTTCATTACATTAAAACTTAATTACTTGCACCCGGAGGGTGCATATATTTGCTAGTACAATTAATACAGATGTGTGTTTAAATGATCAGAGATGATTAGAGATGATATTTTCATTAGAAGCATGGGGAGAGAGAATCATCAGTCAGGATGTGACATCTGAACTTTGCTAACAAAAGCAGAAACAATTTAATCCAAAGCAATTTTGGAGTTTCTTAATATATAAAAACTTTAGGCAACACAGTTGTGTTTGTTTGTTTTCTGTTTGTGGGAAGATAACATCAAGAACAAAGATTTACAGATGATTGTTTAATCGCATATCAACCTTTGGGGGTTATTTAATTCCAAAGCCACACTTTTAGAAAATCAGTAGTACTATTTAACCCATGGCTGGGGGTATGAAAAGGTTTCCCAGGGGTATTAGTCCAAAAGTAATAGCATGACTGGAGTCAAACTCACAGTCCTGCACATTAGCCAGTATGTCATGGGGACTCCCAAAACAGTTGTAAAATGCCAGAGTTTAATTGCTGTTTGACATTGTGGATCAAGTCACCAATAGGCACCCCAGCTGAGATCAGTTTTGAAAGGAACTATTTTAGTATAAAAACGCATGTCTTTGATTGGTATTGTCTGTTGATTTTGTTTACTAACAACCGATGAAAAGCAAAATTCAATTCCTTTCAAAACTGATTTTGGCTGGGGTGCCTATTGGTGACCTGATCCGACATTGTTTATATATTTCAAGAGATTATATCCACTACACCCTGTGTCCAATTGGAGGGGGTTCCCGAGTCCGACAATTTTTAATAGGGCCATCTATGTGGTAAATTGAAAAATAGTTTGAAAAAAGTTGTAATCCGGGAAAAAATAAAATATTCATGAGCGAAAAGAAGCGGCCTTGTATCATAACCAACAACTCTGGCACAAGATAAGATATTCCTCAGCACTTCCAAGCTGGCACCCAGACCCCAAGCATCATAGAATTGCTAGTCAGCTGAACAGCAGCCAAGCAACAAGGATTCCAGCCTTCTCCGATGTTGTACCCGTACAGAGATTAGTATGTTGAATATTTCTTTATCCATACATCGTTCACTCCATGAGAAGTAAGAGCCGTAAAGTAAATAATCGTTTAACACATCTCTCCAAAAAATGCACTGGGACTGATTTTTATTATAAAAATGTTTTAGAAATGATTTTTACTATAAAAATGCATTGGAAATGATTTTCACTATAAAAATGCACTGGAAAAGCATTTTACTATGAAAATGCATTGAAAATGCTTTTACTATAAAATGCATTGGAAATGATTTTTACTATAAAATGCTTTGGAAATGATTTTCACTATAAAAATGCAAAATGATGGAAATGATTTTTACTATAAAAATGCATTGGAAATGCTTTTTACTATAAAAATACATTGGAAATGCTTTTACTATGAAAATGCATTAGAAATAATGTTTACTATAAAAATACACTGGAAATGCTTTTTATTATAAAAATGCATTGGAAATGATTTTATTATAAAAATGCTTTGAAAAGGTGTTACTTCACCTCCAAACTGTTTAGCAATCTCTAGAGGACAGACAAATAAACAATTTCTAGGAGCCGGCATTGCACATACTTGCCCGGTAAGATGTGGCTGGACCTCAAAAATGCAGGATTGGGGACCGTAAGACCTACCAAGCAACTGAGAGCTAAGGATCCACACAAAATGAATGAACAGATCAGCTTAAAAAGGACTGAATGTATCCGGACAGCCAGAATACTGGACAGTTAATCTCCATTTCTACATCGCTATAATTAACAACACCATTTTCCAAGCTGTACTCATACGCAGAGTTGGCGAGGGCCGACATCGAACTAGGAAGCTTGTGGTTTCTAGCCGAACCCTCTACCGACTGAGCTAACACAGACCCCAATCTATCTCTCTATCTCTATCTCTCTCTCTCTCTCTCTATATATATATATATATATATATATATATATATATATATATATATATCTTATTATAATGGAGATTGTGTTTTTCTGTCTGTAACCGAAACTATATTCCTACTCAAGTCACAATTCTCTTAGTTATTGACATCACATTCTCCATGATTTTATTTTTATTTAAACCTCAATTATTAATAAAATTGTCTTACATTATTAATACTGTTAACTATGTCTACATACTGACAATATGCAATTATATTTATATATACAACAAAATAGCGGTTTACAGTGTGAACGGGAAGGCTAATTTGCACATTAATATTAAAAAATCGAATTTAATAAATATGTGCTTAGTATTATTGATTTCTAATTGTTTGGTTTTATTTTAATGAATATAAGCAAAAATCTCTTCAATGAATCTTAAATGAAATCCATTAACAAAATAAAATAACTGTCATTTTATTCTTTACTTCCTCTTTTCACTAAATACTTAAATTAGAAAAAATAACAATGAAAGACGAGAGTGATGGAAGAGTAAGTTTCAGTTGTTCCATTTTTTATTATACTCCCTCTGTTTCAAATCTTTTATTATACTCCCTCTGTTTCAAATCTTTTTATCTGTATTCTTATTTAGTTTCATTAGCCTTTCTAATTTAATACAATATTTTATTACATTAAAACTTAAATACTTGCACCAGGAGGGTGCATATATTTGCTAGTATATATATATATATATATATATATATATATATATATATATATATAGAGAGAGAGAGAGAGAGAGAGAGAGAGAGAGGGGGGGAGATAGAGTGAGGGAGCGAGAGAGATGAGACTAGATAACGCGATTAGGAGTAAAATATAGAGAGGTCACGACCTTGTGTCCCATAGGTCAACTTTGTCGTCTAGTCAATCTTAATAAAGAGTTTGTCTTGATTTTCCCAAAGATTCGACTGTCTGACACGGTGCTAATCAAACATTCACTTCATTTACTCCAAACTGTTTTAACATTCCAAATATAGGAGAGAAAGAAGCGCCGACTACTGGTCATTCATCCCAGAGAATAGGAAAGACATCGATATTTCCTTACTAAGTTTAGTCTCCCAAAGCAGAAGACCAAATATACAATTATTCTCTCCCCCTCCCTCTTCTTCAAGCAGCTCCTCCTCTTCCTCCTCCTCCTCTGCCTCCTCCTCCTCCCACAAGTAACGAGACCGGTGTGAACTGTATTGAGCCATGAGCAAAAGAGGGATAAGAATGTAGGGACACATGTTAAGTTTTTTAAGGGCCATCCTTTGCCCTTAAAGCAGAATCGCTTATCTAGTGGAATTGGACCCTTGATAAAGAGTCCCTCGATAATGTGAATCCTTTGGTTACTCTGGTAATCGTATAAGTCCGTCCTCAAAGAGTGCAGTTAGAATTATGTCCAATGTAGGGGGTTTAAGTATTCTATCAGCCACGCAGTATTGCTAGTGATTGGCCGCAAGAATAACTCACGTGACCATGGCTAGTCTATAAAGCTAGGTGAGGATTGGAGCACACCTTATATGTCACAAAATTTCCAACACAAACTAAATTGTCTCCCCTGGGATTTTAAGCGTGCCTTCCTACGCCACGTGTTCGTTGGTCACGTGAAAAATTTAGCCCCTTGAAGCTTCCTCTTTTAGCCACTTTTCTTTGAGAGGTTACCACCCCTGTTTTCGGTCCTGGACGTGAAAAGGACATGTAAATAGAGCAGAATTGTATTGTACTTCATAGAATTACCATGAAAAACCTGTTAGTATTTATTAACCCCTTTTTGGTATTGCACTCAGAACGTCAACATGGAGGATATTCTCTATTTTTGGGGGGAAATAAAATATAGAAATATAGAAATAGAATATAGACATGAAACAAATCAATACCATACAACATAATCCTCTATAATGCTAACACATTGTTAAAACCAATTACTAAAAAGTATAAATATAAATACACGATATGTATTACTTCCTAAACGTTAGGCATGACATAACCCCAGACGATTTAATATGCCGTTAAAATCCATAAACAAACAAATATTTTTTGCAATTCAGATAAACTGTAAACTTGGAGGAATTCCGTGGCTTGTCCAATTGCCAGTAAGTTCGAACTTTGTGTTTAACAATTGAAAACTATTTTATATTCAACAAACCTACAAGAGTTAGAAGTTTTGGTTTGGTTTGGTTTTGTTTTACGGCATATCAACCTCAGTGGGTCATTTAATGCCGATAAAGTTTTGAAATAAATCAATTCTTAATGGATAATACAATTTGTTTATAAATACATTTTTCTATTTAACCCATAGATGGGACTCTAACAGGTACTACCACTCCGGGTCAGAGTAGACCAGGGAGCAATGGTGATGAAGGGGAGCTCCACATTCCCTAAACCTCCAAAACTGGAACCTTACCATCAGATAAAGTTTAACGTAATTCACAGGACATGTAGACCCGCAGCCACCGCCTTCTAGCACCCATATGATAAAAAGGGGTTGGGGCTTGCCATGAGGCATTAGGGTTGGGAAAATCATATAGGTACTAGGTCTTGACGTGACCAGTCGATTGATCGGAGGGGGCCTCTCCGACCGCCCGTCTAGCCCAAGATAGGACCAAAGTGGAGTATTGCAAGTCATGGACTGCTCATCCACCTGGGTTCTATCTTTAAGCATCACGAGTCGCCACCCACGTCAAACAGGTGGCCCCATTGGGGGAGTCTTACCCTTCTGCAGAGGTGCAGTCGGTGCATTCTAACGCCCCAGCCGACAGGGCGGAGTTAGAAGTTTTATTTAATTTTTACTTTGTTTAAATTTTTTCCTTCAATTGTAAACATTTTTGGCTAAACTTGCAAATCGTCGTCAAAATTAAAACGGAAAATTTTGACGACGATTTGCAACACATCAAACTAAAGTCAGGTAAGTCAGGTTAGTAATTGTTTTATTTCATTTATTTAACGAATCTTGAAATATTTTCTAAACTGCACATAAAAATATTTTAGTTTAGAAAATATTTCAAGATTCGTTAAATAAATGAAATAAAACAATTACTAACCTGACTTACCAAAAAAAACAAAAAAAGTCAAGTATTTTGAATCGGATTTTTAAAATTAATTTTAATTTTGAAATTTAGTTTGATGTGTTGCAAATCGTCGTCAAAATTTGACTAAACTTGGAAATCGTCGTCAAACTGAAATATTTTTTGAACTAAAATATTTATGTGCAGTTTAGAAAATATTTCAAGATTTGTTAAATAAACGAAAAAAAAAAAAACAACAAAAAACAATTACTAACCTGACTTTCGTTTATCGTCGTCAAAATTTTCAGTTTTAATTTTGCGGCCGATTTGCAAGTTTCGCCACATCTTTTATAGCAATTCTTAAATTATCATTCATTAACCCTTTAAAGCAGTCAAAAGAACAGCTTTTGATAATGATGGGATAAGAAATTAAATGTCTTATTTGATCGTAATATCTGTTGGTAAAAGTCTTTCTGAACAAATAGCTGTGTTCTAGATGGATTCCCAGGGATTTTCAGAGCCAGACACTTCTTTATGATTCTTGTTTTGGACCATATGACCTTTAGGCACCCCTTTTGCTTAGCTGATTCATAAGTACATTTTTATTTACACCGTCAACATCCGTTTGTTTGTTAGGGGTTAGGGTTAGGGGTTAGGGTTAGGGGTTAGGCGTTAGGGTTAAGGGTTAGGGTTAGGGGTTAGTTTTATAATTTAAAAAAACCCTCTAAAAATCGTCTAACAAACAACCGGATATTGACGGTGTAAATGAAAAAAAAATGTACTTATGAATCAGCATAGCAAAAGGGGTGCCTAATGGTCATATGGTTCCTTTTTTTTCTATTTGCTGTTGATCATTTAAAAGATTGTTTAATGAAACTCTCTTTTGCAGCTCAACAATTTCATGATAATTGGCATTGACCATTGATTTTTTTTTAAGTTTCTCACAGCAATATCCAGATTTTAGGGATACACTGTTTATCTTATACTTTCAACTGTGATTTAGATTTATGATACAATGGTATCAACAGCATTAGTAATCTCCAAAAATCATTTGTGTTCTTAAATTATCATTCATTAACCCTTTAAAGCAGTCAAAAGAACAGCTTTTGATAATGATGGGATAAGAAATAAATGTCTTATTTGATCGTAATATCTGTTGGTAAAAGTCTTTCTGAACAAATAGCTGTGTTCTAGATGGATTCCCAGGGATTTTCAGAGCCAGACACTTCTTTAGGATTCTTGTAAATATTGAATGAACAAGCCTTTTCACAGTGAAAAGAAAAAGAAATTTTTTAAAAAAGCTTTCTGGAACCTTTGTATATTTTTGCATGCTTTTGTTTATACCTCTTTTTCTGGAAAGTAACGGACTGGATGTGCTGTGTTAGCTACAAACTAGATAGAAATAAGCGGATTATTTTCATCATCTTACATGATATCTTGGGATTATATAAACGTAATCTTAGCTTTCTGCAACCATTGCCCTTTTTTAAATGGTCTTTTATTTTTTTTTCTTCGTATGTCTTGTACGCGCCCTGTCGGCAAGGACGTTAGAATGCACCGACTGCACCTCTGCAGAGGGGCAAGACTCCCCCAATGGGGCCACCTGTTGGCCGTAGGTGGTGACCCATGATGCTTAAGGATAGAACCCAGGTGGATGAGCAGTTCAGGACATGCAATACCCCACTTTGGCCCTATCTTGGGCTAGACGGGCGATCGGAGAGGCCCCTTCAAATCAATCGGCTGGTCATGTCAAGCCCTAGTACCTATATGATTTTCCCAACCCTATTGCCCTTATGGCAAGCCCCAACCCCTTTTATCATATGGATGCTAGAAGGCGGTGGCTGCGGGTCTACATGTCCTGGAATGACGTTAAACTCTATCTGATGGTGAGGTTCCAGTTTTGGAGGTTTGGGGAATGTGGAGCACCCCTTCATCACCATTGCTCCCTGGTCCACTCTGACCCGGAGTGGTAGTACCTCTTAGGGTCCCATCTATGGGTTAAATAGAAAAATGTATTTATAAAAAATTGTATTATCCATTAAGAATTGATTTATTTCAAAACTTTCTCGGCATTAAATGACCCACTGAGGTTGATATGCCGTAAAACAAAACTAACCAAAACAAACCTTGTACGTCTGCTACCTTTTATTAGGTTGTTACAAAAATAATGTCCGATTTCAAATACGTACATTTATTGTTGAAACATTAACAGCAGAAATGTTAAAAAATCAGTCAAAATACGAGCCTTGGGCAGCTATGCATCTCTGCCATCGATCTACAAGGTCATTTATTCCGCGTTGGTAAAAAGTTATTGGCTGTGTTGCAACAAAATCTTTAAATGATGATTCCACCTCTTCTTTAGATCCAAAAGTTTTAACATTTAAAAAAAAAAAATTTTCGAAAATAATTTCTATCTGAAAATAAATTAAATTTTATTTTTGAGCACACATTAATTATTATATATGCAAAAATTCACCTGAAATAAACACCAAATTCTATGTTAAAATAACATTTCAAAACCGAGCACTTCAATCGAGCATTATTTTTGTAACAACCTAATATCTATTATCTGCTGGTCTGTGTCCAGCTCTTTTCAGGCTTGGGAAATATTCTTATCGGCTATTGTATCTCTCTCCTTTTCCATCTTAGATCTAATAAATAAGTAACACGGAGACATATTCTTTTGGTGTACACATAACTTTATGTCCCGTTCCCATCTTCAATCCGCCCTATTGTCTGGGGCTGTAGATCCCGTCGACTGCAGCCATGCAGATGGGTAAGACCTCCCTGTCGGCTGGTGCTGTAGAATACACAGACTGCACATCTACAGAGGGGAACATCCCCCAAGGCGTCCACCTATTCGCTGTGGGTGACGACCATTGAGGCTTAAGGACAGAATCCTAGTAGCTGAGCAGTACATGACATTTAGCAGTACCCTGTGGCCCTTACTTAGGCGAAACAGGCGCTTGGAAGGGTCCCTTCTGATCAATTGGCTGGTCACATCAAGCCATAGCACCTATATGATTGTCCCAAGCCTGTTGTCCTTATGGCAGCCCCCCAACACTTCTTATCATAAGGCGGTGGCTGAGGGTCGGTGTCTTAGGTATGACGTTTAAACTGCATCTAATGGTGAAGTTCCAATTCTGGAGCTCTGAGGAGTGTGGGGTACCCCTTCATCTCCATTGCTCCCAGGTTCATGCTGACCTGGGGTGGTAGTACCTGTTAGGGTCATATCCATGGGTTAATTATAAAACTGAGTTTGTATAAATGTTTTTTTAAATATCGTGTTAAAAAATTGAATACCCATCAAGAATGAATCAAACCAAACGTCTTCGTCATGAAATAACCTCACACGGATTGACATGCCGTAAAATCCAATGAACCAAACTGTTGGCGGAAAAAATCAACGACGGAGATCCACGTTCGGATCGAACTTAAAACTCTGGCTCCGGTAAGCAATACGTTGGAATCATGATCAATTTTTGGTCTGTAAAGGATTTTAGTGGTAGGATTGAGTGAAAGAAATCAAAGCGTCAGTTTGTGAATTAATAGCGTAATTAAAGAAAATTATGGTAGTGTTTATCCCTTTATCTAGAGATGTGCATTTAACAGATGCACTCAACAACGGCGCGGGCTAAAATGAAAGGCAGAGAAGAAGAAGAAGAAGAAGAAGATGGGCAAAAAGAAGAAGAAGAAGAAGAAGAAGAAGAAGAAGAAGAACATGGGCAAGAAGAAGAAGAAAAAGAAGAAGAAGAAGATGGGCAAGAAGAAGAAGAAAAAGAAGAAGAAGAAGATGGGCAAGAAGAAGAAGAAGAAGAAGAAGAAGAAGAGAAGAAGAAGAACATAGGCAAGAAGAAGAAGAAGAAGAAGAAGAAGAAGGAGAAAAGAAGAAGAAGAAGAAGAGAAGAAGAGAAGAAGGAGAAGAAGAACATAGGCAAGAAGAAGAAGAAGAAGAAGAAGAAGGAGAAGAAGAAGAACATAGGCAAGAAGAAGAAGAAGAAGAAGAGAAGAAGAAGAACAAGAAGGAGAAGAAGAAGAACATAGGCAAGAAGAAGAAGAAGAAGAACATAGGCAAGAAAGAAGAAGAAGAAGAAGAAGAAGAAGAACATAGGCAAGAAGAAGAAGAAGAAGAAGAAGGAGAAGAACATAGGCAAGAAGAAGAACATAGGCAAGAAGAAGGAGGAGGAGGAGGAGAAGAAGAAGAAGAAGAAGAAGAAGAGAAGGAAGAAGAAGAAGAAGAAGAAGAAAGAAGAAGAAGAAGAAGAAGAAGAAGAAGAAGAAGAAGAAGAAGAAAAGAAAGAAGAAGAACAAGAAGAAGAAGAAGGAGAAGAAGAAGGAGAAGAGAAAGAAAAGGCAAGAAGAAGAAGAAGAAGAACATAGGCAAGAAGAAGAAGAAGAGAAGAAGAAGGAGAAGAAGAAGAACATAGGCAAGAAGAAGGAGAAGGAGAACAAGAACAAGAAGAGCATAGGCAAGAAGAAGAAGAAGAAGAAGGAGAAGAAGAAGAAGAAGAAGAAGAAGAAGAAGAAGATGGGCAAAAAGAAGAACAAGAAGGAGAACAAGAACAAGAAGAACAAGAAGGAGAACAAGAGGAGAGAGAAGAAGGAAGAAGAAGAAGAAGAAGAAGAACAAGAAGGAGAAGAAGAAGGAGAAGAAGAAGAGAAGAAGAAGAGGAAGGATAGAAGAAGAAGGAGAAGAAGAAGAAGGAGAAGGAGAAGGAGAAGAAGAAGAACATGGGCAAGAAGAAGAAGAAGAAGAAGAAGAAGAAATAATAGTCTCTGCGGTATATTGGGTTGGGATCCAGGCTAGCATACAAAGAGGAAGAGGTCGAAGGAGGAGGAGGAGATGGAGGAGGTGGAGGAGGAAGGGGAGGAGGAGAAATGATAGTCTATAGATCATATTGGATTGGGATCCAGTCTCCCTATCGAAGAAGAAGAAGAAGAAGAAGAAGAAAGAAGTTGTGAGAGAAAGTGAAAGGAGAGTAAAGAAAGTGTGGAAACAAAACAATGATGGTGATGATGATGATGATGATGATAAAGAAAGTACGAAGTAACAGGGAAGAAGCGTAATAGATGAAGAAATAGATGAAGAAAAGAGGTCCTGAAAGAAGCAATGAGAGAAAGAAAGGAAGAAGAAGAAGAAAGAAGGGATAAAGAAATTGTCTATGTTGCATATTGGATAGTTATCCAATTCTCGCAGTGAAAGAAGAAGAAAGAAAGAAAGAAAGAAGAAGAAGAAGAAAGAAGGGATAAAGAAATTGTCTATGTTGCATATTGGATAGTTATCCAATTCTCGCAGTGAAAGAAGAAGAAGAAGAAAGAAAGAAGAAGAAGAAGAAAGAAGGGATAAAGAAATTGTCTATGTTGCATATTGGATAGTTATCCAATTCTCGCAGTGAAAGAAGAAGAAGAAAGAAAGAAAAGAAGAAGAAGAAGAAAGAAGGGATAAAGAAATTGTCTATGTTGCATATTGGATAGTTATCCAATTCTCGCAGTGAAAGAAGAAAGAAGAAGAAAGAAAGAAAGAAGAGAAGAAGAAAGAAGGGATAAAGAAATTGTCTATGTTGCATATTGGATAGTTATCCAATTCTCGCAGTGAAAGAAGAAGAAGAAGAAGAAGAAAGAAAGAAAGAAAGAAAGAAAGAAGAAGAAGAAAGGGGGTGGATAAAGAAATTGTCTATGTTGCATATTGGATAGTTATCCAATCCTCGCCGTGAAAGAAGAAGAAGAAGAAGAAATGATGATGATGATGATAATGATGATGAAGCACGATGAAGAGGAAGATGATGCGAGAGGAGGAGGAGGAGGATCCGGGAAGGGGGTAGGAGGAGGAGAGAATAATTGACAGCAATTATTTGGATAATGATTAAAGACTGATAAATACATCTGACTTCAAAGAGAATTATGAAATTGATTGTGATCAATAAAAAAAAAACAGAAAAAAAAATACAAAACAAAAAAAAAAAAAACAAAAAAAATAAATAAAAGGAAAACATTAAATCACATCACGGGTCAATCGAATATTGATCGCAGTTCGGCAATTTATAAAGAAATGAATTAGCGGAAGTTTTTAAAAGCTAATATGAAATTAATTGAGTATAAAATATTTGCCACGAGTTGATGGATAGATTTGAGGAAGTTTGAGAGAAAAAAATGAAATGGACCGTTTTTTTTTATTTCATAGTAGTTAGCATTTTTCTAAGTGGACTGAGAACTGAGAAGAAAGAAAAAAGAAAGAAAGAAAAGACTATTTGCTTGTTTACAAAATCTTAAAATATTCGGTTTTATCTACCAGGTTATCTATCTATCTATCTATGTATCTATCAAGCTATCTATCTATCTCAGTTTGTTCATTAATATTAATATACTATACTATTTTCATCTATCTATCTATCTATCTATCGATTGATATATCTCGAAATGATAGTTACATTTCTATATCTAGATTGATAAATAGATATTTAGATATATACTACAGTATTCTCATCTATCTATCTCAGTTTGTTCATTAATATCTCTCTCTCTATATATATATATATATATATATCTATATAAAATTAATATCTATAAAAAGCTATCTATAAATATAGTTACATTTCTATATCTACATTGATAAATAGATATTTAGATATATACTATACTATTCTCACCTATCTATCTATCTATCTATATATATATATATATATAATATATATATATATATATAATATATATATTATATATATCTATCTATCTATCTATCGATTGATCTATCTCGAAATAATAGTTACATTTCTATATCTAGATTGATTAATAGATATTTAGATATATACTATAGTATTCCCATCTATCTATCTATCTATTTATCTATCTATCTATCTATCTATCTCAGTTAGTTCATTAATATATCTATATCTCTCTCTATCTCTCTATATAAAAATAATATCTATAAAAATCTATCTCTAAATATAGTTATATTTCTATATCTAGATTGATAAATAGATATTTAGATATATACTAGAGTATTCTCATCTATCTATCTATCTATATATCTATCTGTCGATTGATCTATCTCGAAATAAAAGTTATATTTCTATATCTAGATTGATAAATAGATATATAGATATATAGTAGAGTTTTCTCATATATATATCGATCTATCTATCTATCAATCTACCTATCTCTAAATAATAGTTATATTTTTATATCTACATTGATTAATAGATATATAGATATATACTATACTATTCTCATCTATCTATCTGTCTATCTATCTATCGATTGATCTATCTCGAAATGATAGTTACATTTCTATATCTAGATTGATAAATAGATATTTAGATATATACAACAGTATTCTCATCTATCTATCTATCTATCTATCTATCTCAGTTTGTTCATTAATATATCTGTATCTATATCTCTCTCTATCTCTATATATAAAAATAATATCTATAAAAATCTATCTATAAATATAGTTACATTTCTATATCTACATTGATAAATAAATATTTAGATATATACTATAGTATTCCCATCCATCTATCTATCTATCTCAGTTTTTCCATTAGTAAATCTATATTTATATTTATATTTCTCTATATAAAAATAATATCTATAAACATCTATATTTCTCATATCTAGATTGATTCATTAATAGATATATATTATAACATTCCCATCCATCTATCGATCAATCTATCTATCTATTTATCTATCTATCAATCATAGGTATATTTCTCTATCTAGATTGATTAATTGATATATAGATATATATATATAGTAGAGTATTCTCATCTTCTTTCTTTCTATCTATCTATCTCAGTTAGTTCATTAGTATATCTGTATCTATATCTCTCTCTATCTCTCTATATAAAAATAATATCTATAAAAATCTATAGTTATATTTCTATATCTAGATTGATAAATAGATATTTAGATATATACTACAGTATTCTCATCTATCTACCTATCTATCTATCTATCTACCTATCTCTAAATAATAGTTATATTTCTATATCTAGATTGATTAATAGATATATAAATATACACTACATTATTCTAATCTATCTATCAAGCTATCTGTTTATCTCAGTTCGTTCATTAATATATCTATATCTATATCCCACTCTATCTTTCTATATAAAAATACACACAGACAGACACAGACACACACACACACACAGACACACACCACACTCATATATATGTTTCACATCCTTCAGGCCAGTGGATGCGCGAGTGTACTATGGTCATTGTCGAAAGAAATAGACTAGGCGACACGAGTTCAAATCATAGACTAGGTTATTTCCAATTTGAAATAACGCTAATAACATAGAAATGTATGCATCTATTAGATATCCTTATATCTCCATTCATCTCTCTCTCTCTCTCTCTCTCTCTCTCTCTCTCTCTATCTATCTATCTATCTGTCTGTCTGTTTCATATCCTTCAGTCAGGTGGATGTAAGAGTGTGCTATGGTCCTTATCGAAAGAAATGGACTAGGCGACATGAGTTCAACTCATAGACTAGGTTATTTCCAATTTGAAATAACACTAATAACATTTCAAAATGTATGCATCATACTATTTCCTATGCATGAATAGTTATGTGGACTGGGCTCTTTAGCCATGCTTAGGCCATCCGTCCAGTCAAGGGAAAACACTGAATTAAGACCTGCTAATCCACGCTTGAGAAATTGAGCATATATTGCATCCTCCTCGTGCGGAGTAGTTAGTAAATACATATCTTTCAGTTTATCAGCTACTGCATATAGTTCAGTCTATCTTTTCTCTCTCTCTTTTCTCTCTCTCTCTCTTTTCTCTCTCTCTCTCTTTTCTCTCTCTTCTCTCTTTCTCTCCTCTCTCTCTCTATATATATATATACTTTGGTGTGGTACCAAAGTTTCTTGGTACAAGGTGATTCTAGGCTGGTCCTAATTCTCTACCAGTAGTTTTTTGTAGAGTTCAGGTTCCGTTTGAGAGCTCAATGTTTAATTATTGTAAACAAAGCAAGGTTATTTGTGAATAAAAAGGCCTTAAATACCATGGGTATCGTGGTTTATGGACCATTTCCACTCGTGAGTATGCCCACGAGCTTCTTCAGACCACTGATATCTTTTATTTAAATAAAAGATATCAGTGGTCTGAAGAAGCTCGTGGGCATACTCACGAGTGGAAATGGTCCATAACCACGATACCCATGGT
>CM042151.1:1531118-1533618 GCA_023376005.1 Doryteuthis pealeii
GAGTGGGGGATAGAGACAGAGCATGCAGAAAAGAAGAAGAAGAAGAAGAAAAAAAAATGACAATCGTCCTGCTTTCCGACCTTCTCCACCCAATACACTGCCTTCTTTCGCAAAACTTTCCAACGGCATCAGAAATCTATTCACCGCTCAGCAACTTGACCCAAATTAACTGATTTTCATTTTTTTTGTCTTTTGGGATAATGCGTAGCATTTTCTCAATATATTTTATTGAATTCTTTAGAAAAAGATTGAAACCAAAGCAGCAGCAGCTGCTGATGCATAATTTGAATTAAAAAAAAAAAAAGAATGACAAATTGACTCGTGTTAAATGAAAATCATTTAACTGTTTAGCAATATTCATAATATTTTCAGGAAATGCAAACAACGTTAAATTGAAAGCTGTACACTCTCATATGTATGTATGTATGTATGTATGTATCTATCTGTCTATCTATTTATATATCTATTTATATCTCAGCTACTTCAATATCAATCTGTCTATCTATCTGTCTAGCTATCTATCTATCAAATATTCAAAAACTTTATCTATCTATCTATATATCTATCTATAATAATTATTTATTTAGTTATTTAATTATTTATTTAGTTATCATTCCCACTTTGTTCCCTTAATAACCGACATGTATTATTTATTATATCTCCGTTTCTAGTTAAATAGTGTTAAATAATTACTAAATACCAGGCTTCATTTAATTATTTATTTAGTTAGTTATCATTCCCACTTTGTTTCCCTATGTTCTCTTAAAAATAATCAGTCCATTAATACTTTTTCTCGTCTTTTGCATTTCTTCGAGTTGCGTCACGCGTCATGACACCTTCGCGTGAGTAGATCGCGACTTGCCTTTCAAAAATATAACGCTGATCAAATACATTTACATAACTGAAAAGATTTTCATCTCCTGTCACATATAAAAACATCCATCATTTTCTTCACCCCAAGAGACATCCTGATGAAGGTTCAATGTAACCGAAATGTTTTAAACATCGATAATTAAATTCATCCCATTTTCGGAACACTTGTTTTTTTCAAATTTTCTTTATATTGTCGGATTTAATTTCCATATTTACTCCCATATCTATCTACCTATTTATCTATCTATCTATATATCTCAGCTACTTCAATATCAATATGTCTATCTATCTGTCTAGCTATCTATCTATCAAATATTCAAAAGCTTTTTCAGAAAACACAAAAATCGCTAATTTAAAAGCCTTACACTAATATGTAGGTATGTATGTATGCACGTATCTATCTATCTATCTATCTATCTATCAAATTTTCAAAAGTTTTATTTTCAGGAAACGCAAAAATCACTACATTGAAAGTTGTACACTCTAATATGTAAGTATATATATATATATATATATATATATATATATATATATATATGTATGTATGTATGTATGTATGTATCTGACAATTGTCAGGCCGCATATGGCGCTACTGGTACTATGTAACCCAGTACTACCTGTCTCATAGTCGGGTTATCGGCGACTAAACCGGTTACCCCACCAAGGCTATCTGGTGAGGAGGATGGCTAGACATCCAGCAGGACGAAAAACAAAACCTGTCAAAGGGCGGATGAAGCCTTTCGTTCAACGGCCATCTAGCAAATAACATACGCGGGGACGTAGAAATACTTGGATTGGTATCCAGGCGCGTAGCAAAACCACCGGGAGAGATGCATTCCTCAGCCTTGTCAAGGCAAGTGTCTGGGAGAAGGAAAACTCTAAAATTTAACATGCGGCGGCTGCTGCAGCCAATAATGTTGACTTGTTCTTCTTTTTGGCTCAAATGTGGCAGTCACTTAGAGAGTGGGATTGGTTCTGTGCAAAGCCTTTCCTCACTTAAAAAAAGCTTCAGGCACAGGCATTGCTTGATATGCAATACATGTCTTGTCCTTTATATGTTTTTAAAGCTCACCATTATATTGTTTGAATTGTTGAGCTTTTTTTTTTGTTACTATGTCAAGCAATGGCAATACTTGAACACGAGTTTGCTGCCATCATGTATCTATCTATCTATCTATCTATCTATTTATTTATTTATCTATCTGTCTCAGCTACTTCAATATCAACCTGTCTATCTATCTGTCTAGCTATCTATCTATCAAATATTCAAATGCTTTATTTTCAGAAAACATAAAAATCGCTAATTTGAAAGCCTACACTCTAATATGTAGTATGTATGTATGTATCTATCTATCTTTCTATCTATCTATCTATCAAATTTTCAAAAGGTTTATTTTCAGGAAACGCAAAAATCACTACATTGAAAGTTGTACACTCTAATATGTAAGTATATATATATATATATATATATATATATATATATATATATTTATATATATATAATTATTAATACCAAGCGTGTTGGTAGATCCTTGCGGAGAGAAAAAAACCCGGCAGAGAGTTTGATTGTAAAAATATACTACCAAACATCAACCAGGAAGAAAAAAATTTTTGAAAAAAAAAAGAA
>CM042151.1:1538618-1542536 GCA_023376005.1 Doryteuthis pealeii
GTGGAAGTAAATGGTATAAATTGCATTAGCAGCGTCCGCTGTATTGCTACTTGATAAATGTATTGATATTCCCGCCCGCACGACCCCCCCCCACTCGCTTTATCGATTCGAACCTGCGAGTTTGAGCCATTTGTCAGAATCCCTTTGTAATATTGCCTTTTCCATCGGCATAGTTTTCATTTCCGTGACAATATCTCACAACAGCTGTCGAAGGTCTCTTTTAATTCCTCTTAGAAGCGGCGATTAGGTCGGTCAAAATGGATTCGAACGTTTTCTTTGACACAATCGGTTCGTTTCAATTGGATACCTTTGAGACATTATAGGTACACAGGCACAGAGCATTTGCGTTTTCATTTGACTTCTATCTATCTATCTATCTATGTATTTATATATAAAGGGTGGCTTACCGGTGAATATGGGCTCGATCGTTGGAGGTGCACAGGATCCAGGGGTTAAGTCCGTGATAAAACAAATACAAAGTGCTCAATACAAAGTAGAGCAAATTTATTGAAGAAATGGATACAATAGAAACCTACTCGAGTTTCATCGCTAGAATCATCAGGGTTAAATCCACTGAATTAATCGAGTTACCGATTAATTGCAGCTGATTACACGAATGTTCATTGAATAAGATTTTTCGTTACAGAGAAACGCTTGTTTACTTTTTTTTTAAAATCTCACCGGAAATTGTTTTTTCGTGGTTATTAAAATGAAAGATGTAAACAAGCGTTTCTCTGAAACGAAAAATCTTATTCAATGAACAACGTGTAATCAGCTGCAATTAATCGGTAACTCGATCAATTCAGTGGATTTAACCCTGATGATTCTAGCGATGAAACTCGAGTAGGTTTCTATTGTATCCATTTCTTCAATATCTATCTATCTATATATATATATATAACTAAAGAGCGAACGCAGTGAATGAACAACACAAAGCGATCACTCGGGTTAAACGCATTTTGGGAAAACAATGCTTCCGGTTAGAATTCAAATTATTTTCTGCTTCTCTCTTCATGAGTCCAGATAAAAAAACTTTGTCGTTAATTGTTTTATTTTAGAAGTTTCCACCGGACATACACATACACACAACTTCCCTATATATATATATATAATATATATATATATAATATATATATATATAATTTAATTTATTTATTTTACAATTTTTACATAGATCAATGTTCATTATCAACGACCGCGGTTTCATTGCCAAAGCAATCATCAGGTTGAGGAGCAAGATCCAATCGGTGTTTGTTGTGGTTCTTTTACTTTAATGTGACTTTGAGTAAAGAACCACAACAAACACCATTGGATCTTGCTCCTCAACCTGAATGATTGCTTTGGCATGAAACCGCGGTCGTTGATAATGAACATTGATCTATGAAAAACATTGTAAAATAAATAAATATTAGCTCTTACAAACTGTGATTGAGCACTGTATTTTCTTTGTTTCATCACAAAAAGAATTTTGTTTTTACATATACCTATATATATAATATATATATATAATATATTATATATATATATATATATATAATATAATGAATAGAGAATGAAAAAATGAGAAAAGTATTGCATGAAAAGGTGCTCAATGCTAATAAGCAGAGCAGATTTTATAATCAATTGTAATATTATGGATTTAACACTCATAACTTGAAGTTCATGATAATCCAATCATCAGATGAGTTCAATGGTTGAGATCTTAAAAACCATTTCTCGACTGGTTTTTTTTTAAGATCTCAACCATTGGACTCATCTGGATGAAGCTTCAAGTATGAGTGTAAATCCATAATATACCATTGATTATAAATATATATACTATATATTATATTATATATATATAAATATATATAAAGGGCAGTTGTGTGTATTGTGTATGTCCGGAGGAAACTTCTAAAATAAGACAATTAACGACAAAGTGTTTTTTTATCTGGACTCATCAAAAGAGAAGCAGAAAATAATTTAAATTCAAACAGGAAGCATTGTTTTTTCCCAAAACGCCTTTTTTCCCCAAAAAGCGCTTCGTGTTGTTCATTCATTGCGTCTCGCTCTTTCGATACGTCAACGTTCTTTCGCTACATCGTGTTTCTTCGGTGTAACAGTTTTTAAAAGAAAAAGAAATACTTCAAATCCGGATTAAAAACAATTACATATGAAAAAGGAACTAATTATCATTATGCTCTGATGATGATTTTTTATGAATCAAAATATCGTCAATATTAGCAATGAAAAAAGATATAAAATATATTCATTTTAACAACAAATTGGGTTTTTCATACCTATATATAACATATTTCTATTTATACATATACCGTCGGATTCATTCCTTTTTCTTAACATATACATATATATACACTATATTATATATAGTGAAGAGACAGAGAGAAGAGAGAGCTTCTGTGTATTATGTGCTGCTCTCACTCACTCTCTCTCTCTCTCTCTATACTTATATATAATATATATATGTGTGTCTGGTTGTGTGTGTGTGTGTGTGTGTGTGTGTGTGATGTGTGTGCTCCGCGCGCGCGCGCCGTGCGTGTGTGTGTGTCCGCCACATGTGTTTTTTGTTGTATTTTGTAAGCTCTTACTGTTCTCTCTCTTCACTCCTTCTGTCACTCTCTAAACAATATATATATATATATATATATACGTGTCGTGAGATTCCTTGTGTATGTTGTACTCTATATTATATAATGTTGCGCGTGTGTGTATGTGCCCGCTACATGTGTTGTTATGTGTGTCTGTAAGCTCTCTCTCGCTCTCTTTTTTTCGCTCGCTCTCCCCAATTACAATATATATATATATTATATATAAATAAGAGAGAGAGAGAGAGAGAGAGAGAGAAGAGAGAGAGAGAGCATTTTGCGCGTGATGTGTATGTGCCCACACTTGTGTGCTTTCTGTTTATCTGTAACCTCTTCTCTTCTCTCTTTCTCTCCTTCTCTCTCAATATATATATATATATGTGTGTGTGTGTGAGCTTATTGTTTATATATGTACTCTCTCTCTCTCTTCTCTCTCTCTTTCGCTCTCTCTCAATATATATATGTGTGTTGGTGTGTGTGTGTGAGCTTATGTGTATATATGTACTCTCTCTCTCTCTTCGTTCTCTCTCAATATATATGTGTGTGGCTGTGTGTGTGAGCTATGTGTTATATATGTACTCTCTCTCTCTCTCTCTCAACATATATGGTATGTATGGGTGCCGTACAGTGGTCTGTGTGTGCGGAAGAAGCGGTCTCGCATGTGTGTGTAGTGTGTTTGTTGGTTGTGTGTATGTGTGTGCGAACGTGCATGTGTGTGTATGCACGTCCTCACGCACTGTTCCATTTTTCGTTTATTAACTCGCCCCAATGGCATGATAATAAGGGAAGCTTTATGAAAGCGTGAATATATCGAAAAGTAACGACAAAACAACGAATTCTCAGCCCAGCCGACCGAAAATGGCGACTAGGAAATTTCAATTTACGAAAGGGAGTTCTTAAAGAAAAGCTGCTTGTTAAAAAAAAGAAAAAAAAAAAAAAAAGAAAAAAAAAAATATATAAAAAACCGAACAACCAAAGAGATTTGGCAAGGGCAACGAAAATAGACCAAAGTGCGAAATGGAAAGCAAAATTATTTATTCCAATCCCCCTCCCCACATCGCCTAGGGCTCCTTCTTCCATGGAGTACACAAAGCCTCTCAAAGAAAAATCACCTTTATTTGGCCCCACCGACAATTACTGTATAAAAATGGATTGCCAGTTTTAATCTCAGTCGTTCTTGAATTAGGAAGGTGGATATTTCTTATTACTTTTGTTGCGTTTTTTTTGTTCTTTATTTTATTTTATTTTTTTTCGTTCCAAACATGCCCTCTGCCCAGATATATCGGTTATTTGAGGACCTCTCTTCTCCAAGAAAACAGCATTCTCTCCTCTT
>CM042151.1:1542636-1555136 GCA_023376005.1 Doryteuthis pealeii
ACCGGTCAGATATTCGGGGTGTAATCGAACGGACATACCGACGAAAGCGATCGAGTAATCTGCGTTTAGTTTGACGCAAAATTACAATTCCTTCTATAGAAGACTTTTCGACGCACAACGGCTCAATCTCTTCTGTGTTGTTCTCACCTTCTTCTTCTTTCTTTTTCTCTTTCTTTCTTTTTGTTGTTGTTGTGTTTGTTGTTGATGCGTCCACGTACGCATTTAGAATGAGAGATGGCGTTCCCAGTAAACTTTTCCACTTTAGTTTCTGGAACTTTAAAACGAATGCAAAAACGCCCTAAACAATAGCCAACATTGAGCGTATATAGAAAAGGTAGCATAGATAGATAGATAGTATAGATAGAAGATTGCGTACATACATACATACAGAACGAAATACCTCTATATAGTCATGAGAATATATTTGAGTTATTTATATTAATTTAATCTAATAGATAGATATGACGGACTGAAATAGGATAGATAGATAGATAAATAGATAGATAGAAAGATAGATAGATATGAACTGACTAAAGTAAATATATTTATAGATAAGATAGATAGATAAATAAAGAGAGAGTGAGATGAACTGACTCAAGTAGATAATAGATATAGATAGATAGGATAGATATGAACAGATTGAAGTAGATAGAATAAATAATAGATAGATAGCATTGAAGAGAGAGAGAGAAGGAGGGGGGAAGAGATTCGAAGCAGAGATATGAAAAGAAGAAGTAGATAGATAGATAGATATGAACCAGACTGGAGTAGATAATAGATAGATAGATAGAGAGAGAGAGCAGAGAGAGAGAGAGAGAGAGAGAGAATAGAGATAGAGATATATTGAAAAAGACTGAAGTAGATAGAAACTAGATAGATAGATAGAATGAACAGACGAGCAGATAGATAGAACAGACTGGAGTAGTAGAATAGATAGATTTTGAACAGACTGAAGTAGATAGATAGAAGAAATAGATATTAACAGACTGAAGTATATATGTATAATATATATAGATATAGATAATACACACTGAAATAGATAGATATGAACACACTTGAAATAATAGATAGATAGATAGAACACACTGAACATAGATATATAGATAGATAGATAGATATGAAACACACTGCAAATAGATATATAGATAGATAATATGAAACACACTGAAATAGATATATAATAGATGAAGATAGATATGAACACACTGAAATAGATATATAGATAGTAGATTAGATATGAACACACTCGTAAACTAGATAATAGATAGATAGATAGATATGATACCACACTGAAATAGATATAATCTATTTCAGATGTGTTCATATCTATCGTATCTATCTATAATATCTATTTGCAGGTGTGTTCAATAATCTATCTATCTATCTATCTATATATGCTATTTCAGTGTGTCATATCTATCTATTCTATATATCTATTTCAGTGTGTTCATATCTATCTATCTATCATATATCATTTCAGTGTGTTCATATCTATCTATCTATCTATTTCAGTGTGTTCATAATCTATCTATTTCAGTGTGTTCAATCTATATCTATATATAATTATATTATATATACTTCAGTCTGTAATATCTATCTATCTATCTATCTACTTCAGTCTGTTCAAAACTATCTATCTATCTACTCCAGTCTGTTCATATCTATCTGCTTCAGTCTGTTCATATCTATCTATCTATCTATGTAATCTATCTACTTCAGTCTTTTCATATATCTCTATCTCTATCTCTCTCTCTCTCTCTCTCTCTCTCTCTCTCTCTCTCTATCTATCTATCTATCTATCTACTCCAGTCTGTTCATATCTATCTATCTATCTACTTCATTCTTTTCATATCTCTCTCTCGCTCTCTTCCCCCCCTCTCTCTCTCTCTCTTTCAATCTATCTATCTATCTATTTATCTATCTACTTCAATCTGTTCATATCTATCTATCTATCTATATCTATCTATCTACTTGAGTCAGTTCATCTCACTCTCTCTTTATTTATCTATCTATCTATCTATATATATATTTACTTTAGTCAGTTCATATCTATCTATCTTTCTATCTATCTATTTATCTATCTATCTATCTATTTCAGTCCGTTCATATCTATCTATTAGATTAAATTAAATATCAAAATAACTCAAATATATTCTCATGACTATATAGAGGTATTTCGTTCTGTATGTATGTATGTACGCATCTGTCTATCTATATATCTATCTATCTATCTACCTTTCTATATACGCTCATATGTGGCTATTGTTTAGGGCGTTTTTGCATTCGTTTTAAGTTCAGCAAACTAAAGTGAAAAGTTTACTGAACCCATCTCTCATTCTAATCGTACGTGGACGCATCAACAACAACAACAACAACAACAAAAAAAGAAAGAAAGAAAGAAAGAAAGAAGAAGAAGGTGAGACACACAGAAGAGATTGAACACGTTGTGCGTCGAAAGTCTTCTATAGAAGGAAATTGTATTTTGCGTCAAACTAAACGCAATTACTCGATCGCTTCGTCGGTATGTCCGTTCGATTACACCCCGAAATTGACCCTCGACTTTTAATCACCGACCATCTCAGCGCCTAGGACGGTCAAAGAAAGATTGGAACAAGGGGGGTTGTGGGGGGGGAGAGATTTTCATTCAAAGGAAACCAGAGTTGGGGGGGGGGATGAAAGAGTTGTGTAGAGTGGGGTCTAATTTTGAATTTGAGTGTTTGTGGGAACGTGGGGTCTAAGGTAGAAGGTAAGATATGTCGAGGTAAACGTCTATATTTACTCTTTGCTTGATTTCAGTTCCTGTGATTCATTCTTTTGTCATTTACCTATTGGCACAGGTTCAGATGGAGTGATAAACTTTGAAGAAATATATATATATATATATCTTATTATAATGGAGATTGTGTGTTTTTCTGTCTGTAACCGAAACTATATTCCTACTCAAGTCACAATTCTCTTAGTTATTGACATCACATTCTCCATGATTTTATTTTTATCTAAACCTCAATTATTAATAAAATTGTCTTACATTATTAATACTGTTAACTATGTCTCCATACTGACAACATGCAATTATATTTATATATACAACAAATAGCGGATTACAGTGTGAACGGGAAGGCTAATTTGCATATTAATATTAAAAAATCGAATTTAATAAATATGTGCTTAGTATTATTGATTTCTAACTGTTTGGTTTTATTTTAATGAATATAAGCAAAAATCTCTTCAATGAATCTTAAATGAAATCCATTAACAAGAAAAAATAACTGTCATTTTATTCTTCACTTCCTCTTTTAACTAAATACTTAAATTAGAAAAAAATAACAATGAAAGTCGAGAGTGATGGAAGAGTAAGTTTCAGTTGTTCCATTTTTTATTATACTCCCTCTGTTTCAAATCTTTATTAACTGTATTCTTATATTTAGTTTCATTAGCCTAATTTAATACAATATTTTATTACATTAAAACTTAAATACTTGCACCCGGAGGGTGCATATATTTGCTAGTATATATATATATATATATATATATATATATATATATGTGAGAAGTAAACAAACGAACGATGTGTTTTGATATGGCTTGTTTTTAGCCGACAATTTTTGGGAGAATATGTGCTTAATTGCAGTCATACCTAATTTTTGAAAACTAATTAATTAATAATCAATCAATTAGGCGGGAATACCTATTCAAATGTAAGGCTAAACAAATCGAGAAAAATCAGTCTCTGTATGTACATTTCAGCCGATTAGGCCTCATCAGCAGAGCTATAGACAGGAAGACCGCTTTGTGTGTGATTCGAACCCTGACTACATTTGAATAGGTATTCCCGCCTAATTCATTGATTATTAATTAATTAGATTTCAAAAATTAAGTATGACTTAAATTAAGCACATATCCCCCCATACATATATATATATATATATATATATATATATATATATATATATATATATAATATATATATTACTTGGAAATAAATCTGATGTTTGTAAGTATAGAAATATGAAGAAACAATTTTAAGCATATTTGTTTACTTATTAAATGAATAGATAGATCTGACTATATTCGATCCTATCGGGCAACCATACTGCCAGTCTAAGTTCGACCCTAGCCAAAAAGAAAGTTGTGTCTAGCCACACTGAAGCGCCGTGAAACGCCGAAACACGTGTCTGTGGATGACTTATTAATATATGCTCCCATAAATTTGGTATGAGCTCTCTAATTTGTAATTTAAATTAACTCTCACTACTAAGCATATAAGCAATGATTGTTTCCCGGGAAATTTGATCTCTCAGTGACCGTAGAATACATAAACAAACCTAAGTACTTAATAGTTTAAAAACACCAGTCCCGCTACAGCTATCATCGACCGAGGGGATAAGATATCGGGCTACCATACGGTCAGTCTGAGTTCGACCCTAGCCAAAAGATAGTTATGTCTAGCCACACTGAAGAGGCGTGAAACGCCGAAACATGTGTCTGTGGATGACTTATTATTATTATTATATATATATATATATATATATATATATATATATCAACCAAAATCAGGGCAATGTTTAGAAGCCATGTTAGGAAACTCCTTCTGTTTTTTTAATATATGGATAGAAGCTATTTTTGTAAGGTAGGGTAGATTAAACAAAAAAGATAAACTGAATGGAAAAATACAATGGTCATAGAGTTTGATAGACAGTATGTCACCCTGAGGGCATCTGGAAGATCGGCTTTCATTGATCTAGTGTCACGTTATTAGGTGACTCTGGGAAAATAGATCAGAACTTAGTCAGCTGGAGACGCACAGACGTAGTAGTGTGTCCCTACTATTTGTGCGTTTGGTTGGAAGTTTGGAAATATGCGATTCTGGATACACAAAAATATGTCTCTGTGTTGTTTCCATGATATGTTTAATATGTTAGAATCAACCAGGTTTTCCTAAATAGTACAACATATCTATCTATCTATCTATCTATTTTAGTTTTTTCATCTATCTATCTATCTATTTCAGTTTTTTCATCTATCTAACTCTCTATCTATCTATCTATCAAATAATTCGTTTCTTTAGTTATTAAATATGCTTAATATGTTAGAAACAACGAGGTTTACCTAAATAGTACAACATATCTATATATCTGTCTATCTCAGTTTGTCCATCTATCTATCTATCTCTCCATTTCAGTTTTTTCATCTATCTATCTATTTCAGTTTTTTCATCTAAGTCTCTATCTATCTATCTATCATATAATTCGTTCGTTACTTATTAAATATGCGTAATATGTTAGAATAAACCAGATTTTCCTAAATAGTACAACATATCTATCTATATGTCTATCTCAGTTTGTTCATCCATCTATCTATTTATCTATCCATTTCAGTTTTTTCATCTATCTATTTATCTATTTCAGTTTTTTAATCTATCTACTTATCTATCTATCTATTTCAGTTTTTTCATCTATCTATCTATTATCTATCATATAATTCATTTGTTACTTATTAAATATGCTTAATATGTTAGAATTAACCAGGTTTTCCTAAATAGTACAACATATCTATGTCTATCTCAGTTTATCTATCTATCTATCTATCGATTTCAATTTTTTCATCTATCTATCTATCTATGCACTATGTATCATATAATTCGTTTGTTAGTGATTAAATAGGCTTAGTATGTTAGAATAAACCAGGTTTTCCTAAATATTACAACATATCTATCTATCTATCTATCTCAGTTTGTCCATCCATCTATCTATTTATCTATCTAAGCTTCTTCATCTATCTCTCTATCATATAATTTCATAGTATTAAAAAAACGATAGATCTGGTTTAATTCTAAAAAGTACTGACTACCAGCCACAAAAAAAAAAAAAAAAAGAAAAAAGATTTGCCAAACTTTTTCCATTATGTTTTTTTAACTTTTCTTTAATCGCAATAAACGTTTGATAAAACGTAAAGCAATCGGAATCACGTGATATTGCTGCTGCTGCTACTGTTGTTGTTGTTGTTTATTTTTGTGTCTAATATTCTATTCTGATTATGTCTGAGAAGATTCGAATAACATATTTTTTTTTTCGAGTCTATTCACTTTGATGCTCGGAAGTACAAATGACCAAAAAAAGAATTGAATGAATAAAGCAAAGCATCGGAAACAGTCTATTTACATTGATATATATATATATATATATATATATATATATTATATATATATATTTGTGGTATATAATATATATATATATATATATATATTATATATGTGTGTGTGTGTGGTGTGTGTGTGTGTCCTTTATATTTTATTAAATACTGCGTTCTGTTCATATCTATCTATCTATCTACTATGTCATATCTATCTATCATCTATGTTCATATCTATCTATCTATCTATCTACTTCAGTCTGTTCATATCTCTCTCTCTCTCTCTCTCTCTCTATCTACTTCAGTCTGTTCATATCTCTCTCTCTCTCTCTCTCTCTATCTATCTATCTGCTTCAGTCTATTCATATCTATCTGTATATCTATCTATATCTATATCAATCTATCTATGTGTGTAACTATCTGTGTATCTATCTATCTATCTACTTCAGTCTTTTCATATCTATCTATCTATCTATATATCTATCTACTTCAGTCTGTTCATATCTATCTATCTATCTATCTACTTCAGTCTGTTCATATCTATCTATCTATCTACTTCAGTGTGTTCATATCTATCTATCTATCTATCTATCTATACTTCAGTCTTTTCATATATATCCATCTATCTATCTATTTCTCCGATATCTATCTATCTATCTATCTACTTCAGTCTTTTCATATCTATCGATCTATCTGTCTACTTCAGTCTTTTCATATCTATCGATCTATCTATCTGTCTACTTCAGTCTTTTCATATCTATCGATCTATCTATCTGCTACTTCAGTCTGTTCATATCTATCCATCTATCTATCTATCTACTTCAGTCTTTTCATATCTATCGATCTATCTATCTGTCTACTTCAGTCTTTTCATATCTATCGATCTATCTATCTGTCTACTTCAGTCTGTTCATATCTATCCATCTATCTATCTATTTCTCCGATATCTATCTATTTATCTATCTACTCATATCTACTCATATCTATCTATCTTCTTCAGTCTGTTCATATCTATCCATCTATTAATCTATCTATTTCTTCGATATCTATCTATCTACCTATCTATCTATCCATCTATCTACTCATATCTATCAATCTATCTACTTCAGTATGTTCATATCTATCTATCTACTTCAGTATGTTCATATCCATCTATCTATCTATCTATCTCAGTTTCGTAATATCTATCTACTACCTATCTATCAATTTATATATCTATATATATAGACGATTTATATCTTTCTTTCTATCTGTCTCTCTGTCTATTCATGTCTGTTAAAACCAATATGAGTTGGCGAAGGAACGGTATCGAACCAGGAACCTTACGATTCCTAGTCACAAGCTCTACCGACTTTTCTTATCATAAGGCTTTGCTTGTTTCCACAATTATATATATATGTATATATATATATATATAAATCCTATGAAGGAAAATTGTGGAAACAAGCAAAACCTTATTATCCATTGTTTACGATTTTTAAAAGCCACTGTAGAGACTCGAAATGTAAGAAAAATATAAAACGAAACGCCACTCAATGATAGCGTTCCCATTCAAATTGTGATGACGAAACACCAATCCCAAGAATGATTGATTTTAGATAGTTCTGAAATTGTTAATTATATATACTAGCAAATATATGCACCCTCTGGGTGCAAGTATTTAAGTTTTAATGTAATAAAATATTGTATTAAATTAGAAAGGCTAATGAAACTAAATAAGAATACAGATAAAAAGATTTGAAACAGAGGGAGTATAATAAAAGATTTGAAACAGAGGGAGTATAATAAAAAATGGAACAACTGAAACTTACTCTTCCATCACTCTCGTCTTTCATTGTTATTTTTTCTAATTTAAGTATTTAATTATAAGAGGAAGTAAAGAATAAAATGACAGTTATTTTATCTTGTTAATGGATTTCATTTAAGATTCATTTAAGAGATTTTTGCTTATATTCATTAAAAATAAAACCAAACAGTTAGAAATCAATAATACTAAGCACATATTTATTAAATTCGATTTTTTAATATTAATATGCAAATAAGCCTTCCCGTTCACACTGTAAACCGCTATTTTGTTGTATATATAAATATAATTGCATGTTGTCAGTATGTAGACATAGTTAACAGTATTAATAATTGAGGTTTAGATAAAAAATAAAATCATGGAGAATATGATGTCAATAACTAAGAGAATTGTGACTTGAGTAGGAATATAGTTTCGGTTACAGACAGAAAAACACACAATCTCCATTATAATAATAATAAATATATATATATATATATATGTGTGTGTGTGTTTATGTGAGGGACAAAATGAAAGATGTTAAGTGTATAGTGAATGTGTGAATATGATGTTATTAACCGTTAATTTTTATATGCGCGTTTGTTTACGAAAGCCAATGACGTCATCATTGCATGTGCAAAAAGGCATATAAAAATTAACAATTAATAACATCATATTCACACATTCACTATTCACTTAACATCTTTCATTTTGTCCCTCACATAAACATTACTTAACAGTGCCCTGAAGATGGTACAATATACCGAAATGCTTAAGTATTGACACATAGAATTGTTTCCCCTAATCATAACATCCTGTGTTTGTTATATTTTAAACTATTTCTTCACAAATGAATATGTATATATATATAAGAGAGAGAGAGATAGAGAGAGAGAGAGAAAGAGAGAGAGAGAGAGGGGAGAGAGAGAGAGGGAGAGAGAGAGAAAGAGAGGGGGAAGAGAGAAAGAGAGATAGAGAGAGGTAGATAGATATATTAATATAGTGAAGGTTTCTGCAACAAAAAAATAAATAAATAAAGTAAAAGCGAAAACGTGTTTCTTTTAATCTTTTTGTCCATTTTCAATTACCATTCCCAGAGCCGCCATTATTGGGCCATATATCATCATTCTTGTTCAGCCTTTTACTTTGAACTCGACAGGCTTTGATTTTTAGCTGCTTTTCTGCGAAAAAAAAAAAGACTTTTGGGCCGCTGTCCTATACGGCATAAACGTAGAGCTACAGACACGCAAATAATAGCAAATTGTATGCACTTGTACTCACTATCTATTTGCAGATACGTGTAAATGGCACAGAAATACACACACACACATGCCCCCTATATACCTACATCTGTACTATATATGAAAAACTTTGATGCCTAAAATTCATTGTGTATTTACTCTTAATACATCATGATACCTGAAAAATATATCAATAAATACATGGTCTGTAAATAACATTCACACACATATATATATATATATATATATATATACTAGCAAATATATGCACCCTTCGGGTGCAATTATTTAGGTTTTGATGTAATAGAATATTGTATCAAATTCGAAACTATTTAAAAAATGATAAACTGGGGGGGGGTATAATCGAAAAATAGAACAGCTTTAAATCTAACTATTCCATCATTTTCCATCACTCCCGTCTTTCATTTTTCCTAATTTATCTATTTAGTTAGATTATGAAGTATTTAATAAAATTACAGTTCCTTCGTCTTGTTTATGGATTTCTTTTAAGATTTATCCCCGAGACTTTTGCTCAGATTCGTTAAGAGAAAACCAAACAATTAGAAATGAATAATACTAAGCATATATTTATTAAATTCAAATTCTTAAATATTAATATGCAAATTAGCCTTCTCGTTCACAGTGTAAACTGCTATTTTGTTGAATATATAAATATACTTGCATGTTATTAGTATGTAGAATAATCCAACAGTATTAATAATGTATACCAATTTTATCAATAATTGAGGTTTAAATAAAAATAAATGCATGGTGAATGTGACGTCAATAACTAAGGGAATTGTGACTTGAGTAGTGATCTAGTTTCGGTTACAGAGAGACAAACACACAATCTCCATTATAATAAGATGTGTGTGTGTGTGTGTGAGTGTGTGTGTGTGTATGAGCAGTTTTTGTTAAAAGTCACGGAATATTTCTTTTTGGTGGTTTTCAAGTTGAGTCAAAAAAGTATCGAGATTTTCGTTATTTTTGACACACCTTGTAATTCTGAAAAAATAACGTTCCATTCATTCTTCATTTCCATCTGGGTAAATACACCTTTGAATTTGTTAATTTTGACACACCTTGTATTCTGAAAAAAAATTAACGTTCCATTTATTTCTAATTTCTATCTTGGTAAATACAGCTTTAAAATCTGTACTTTTTGGCACACTTTGCATTCTGGAAAAATGAACGTTACATTTATTGTTCATTCCTATCTTGGTAAATACAGCTTCATTCTCGATACTTTTTTGATCCACCTTGTATTTCATGTCTTTCTGTCGTTTTTCTTATATAGCCGTTCAGATGGTAGAGAAGAAGACCCATATTTTGTACCCAAGCGCTTTCAACCACATCCATGGTCGTCTTCAGGGGAATTATTTGATGTAGTTGCTGTTTGCTTTTTTGTGGTACGAGTTTTATTCCTTTGGGAGGGTTACATAATTATGGATCCCTAATATCTTTTAAGGTAGTATAGAAATCCTTATGGCGATCAGTACAGTTGATGGCCTTGAGAGTGAGGGACAGCGTTTGACCTCACTCTCACCTTGCGTGGAAACGGAAGGCAATAGAAGCCCTTCCGGTTTAAGGAGTAAGCAACACAGTGTCAGTTAGGAGTTAGGACTTAGAAGCGAAGCTAGCAAGATGTGAGTCTCCGCGCGCATTGTCTGGTCTGGGGGTTTATGGAATAAAGTAACATCATTGTAAATCGAAGTCTTGTTGTTATTACTAAAAGCTAACAATGACACAAGGCTTCTAATAACAAGAAATCCCTAGCAACAGAAACCAGACCCGAACCCTCAATAGAAGACCAGACGAGACCTTTGAAGATATACCAGATCCGGCCAGAAGAGTAGACGACCAGAATAAGACGTAAGAAGGTATAAAACATATATAGATATATAGTGCCGGTAAAGAGGTATACAACATATACCTATTTAGCACAGTCAAAGAAAAGGCGCTACGGTACAGGAGGGCTCCTTACGTTATTCTGTGATTGAAGTTATTTTTAGTTACTAGGGTTTAATGTGCTATGGCTAATGCGTTAGTTATTAAACATGTTTAGTATTTTTGTGCCGGTGTTAAATGATATTTTGTTTTTGTTAGTTTATTCTAAATTATTTTTATGCATATTGCTCGTAGGAATTGAATACACTTGAAAATTACCGAGAAGAAATATTCCGTTGTTTTTAACAAAACTGACTTATATAAAAACATGTAGCAAATATCCACACACACACACACACACACACACATATATATATATTGAAATGGTAAATGAATAAAGGAAAGAAAATGTTGAATAGATAAAATAGTTTTAATATGAGTTTACTAACACGTGTTTCGGTCAGGAGTTTCTTCATGTCCACATGTATTCTATTTATTATTATTTTAGATATAAAATAGAATAATAATAATAATGGAAAATTATAAAACATTTAAGCATACAAAGAATAACGGCTTTCTTCAGAGTAAAATGTTTGATATTTGAAGTTAAAACGGTCAAAATACAGAGAATTTTGAAGTGTTCGAAAAAATATATTTTAAAAAATGATATGAGAGACAGCTCCTCAGCTGAAGAAAACAGTGATGTTCGTGTAATGGTTACAGTTAGAGAATATTTTTTTAGTGGGGTGATATTTGAAAAAAAAGGGAATTTTTAATTTCATTAGTAAATTCTCTGTATTTTGACCGTTTTAACTTTAAATATCAAACATTTTACTCTGATGAAGTCCGTTATTATTTGTATGCTTAAAGATTTAATAATTTTCTATTATTATTATTTTAATTTATATTTAAAATAATAATGAATAGAATACATGTGTACATGAACAAACACCTGTTATTCAAACCTGTTAAACTCCGCTTAAGATATTGACCTTGTGTCACATCCTGTTCGTACGGAGGGGTTGTTGCATATATATATATATATATATATATATATATATATTCATCAAAAAGTTATTACCACGTTTTCATTGCATTAGCATAAGTAGTTAATCCAAAAGGGCTCAATATATCTCGTAAAATATAGAGCATTTATAGTTGTAGAAAATGTTTTCTGTCTACTCGTAATAGAGAGAGAAACTTTTCTACAACTATATATATATATATATATATATATATATATATATATATATATTAAGAAATTTGAAAAAAAAACAAGTGTTCCAAAAATGAGATGAATTTATTTATCGACGCTTAAACATATTAGTTACGTCACGCGTCATGACATCTTCGCGTGTGCGGATCGCGACTCGTCTTTCTAAATATAACGCTGAACATCAAGAAAAATGTTATAAAGATTTTTTTACCTCCTGTCATCTATAAAAACATCCATCAAT
>CM042151.1:1565136-1569669 GCA_023376005.1 Doryteuthis pealeii
CTATCTATCTATCTGTGCTTCTCCAATATCTATCTATCTATCTATCTATCTGTGATTCTCCAATATCTATCTATCTATCTATCTATCTGTGCTTCTCCAATATCTATCTATCTATCTATATGTGCTTCTCTAATATCTATCTATCTATCTGTGCTTCTCTAATATCTATCTATCTATCTATCTGTGCTTCTCCCAATATCTATCTATCTATCTGTGCTTCTCTAATATCTATCTATCTATCTATCTGTGATTCTCCAATATCTATCTATCTATCTATCTATCTGTGCTTCTCCAATATCTATCTATCTATCTATCTATCTGTGATTCTCCAATATCTATCTATCTATCTATCTATCTGTGCTTCTCCAATATCTATCTATCTATCTATCTATCTGTGATTCTCCAATATCTATCTATCTATCTATCTATATCTATCTATCTATCTATCTATCTGTGATTCTCCAATATCTATCTATCTATCTATCTATCTGTGCTTCTCCAATATTATCTATCATCTATCTATCTGTGATTCTCCAATATCTATCTATCTATCTATCTATCTGTGCTTCTCCATATCTATCTATCTATCTATCTATCTATCTGTGCTTCTCCAATATCTATCTATCTATCTTATCTATCTGTGATTCTCAATATCTATCTATCTATCTATCTATCTGTGATTCTCCAATATCTATCTATCTATCTATCTATCTGTGCTTCTCCAATATCTATCTATCTATCTATCTATCTGTGCTTCTCCAATATCTATCTATCTATCTATCTATCTGTGATTCTCCAATATCTATCTATCTATCTATCTATCTGTGCTTCTCCAATATCTAATCTATCTATCTATATGTGCTTTCTCTAATATCTATCTATCTATCTGTGCTTCTCTTATCTATCTATCTATCTATCTGTGCTTCTCCAATATCTATCTATCTATCTGTGCTTCTCTATATCTATTCTATCTATCTATCTATCTGTGCTTTCTAATATCTATCTATCTATCTATCTATCTGTGCTTCTCTAATATCTATCTATCTATCTACTGTTGCTTCTCTAATATCATCTATCTATTATCTGTGCTTCTCTAATATCTATCTATCTATCTATCTAATCTGTGCTTCTCTAATATCTATCTATCTATCTATCTGTGTCTTCTCTAAATCTATCTATCTATCTACTATCTGTGCTTCTAATATCTATCTATCTATCTATCTATCTATCTATCTGTGGCTTCTCTAATATCTATCTATCTATCTATCTATCTGTGCTTCTCTATCTATCTATCTATCTGTGCTTCTCCAATATCTATCTATCTATCTATCTATCTATCTGTGGCTTCTCTAATATCTATCTATCTATCTGTGCTTCTCCAATATCTATCTATCTATCTATCTGTGCTTCTCTAATATCTATCTATCTATCTATCTGTGCTTCTCGAATATCTATCTATCTATCTATCTGTGCTTCTCTAATATCTGTCTATCTATCTATCTATCTGTGCTTCTCCAATATCTATCTATCTATCTATCTGTGCTTCTCTAATATCTATCTATCTATCTATCTGTGCTTCTCCAATATCTATCTATCTATCTATCGTGCTTCTCTAATATCTGTCTATCTATCTATCTATCTTGTGCTTCTCCAATACTATCTATCTATCTTCTGTGCTTCTCCAATATCTATCTATCTATCTATCTATCATCTGTGCTTCTCTAATATCTATCTATCTATCTGTGCTTCTCCAATATCTATCTATCTATCTATCTGCTGCTTCTCTAATATCTATCTATCTATCTATCTGTGCTTCTCGAATATCTATCTATCTATCTATCTGTGCTTCTCTAATATCTGTCTATCTATCTATCTATCTGTGCTTCTCCAATATCTATCTATCTATCTATCTGTGCTTCTCTAATATCTATCTATCTATCTATCTGTGCTTCTCCAATATCTATCTATCTATCTATCTGTGCTTCTTAATATCTGTCTATCTATCTATCTATCTGTGCTTCTCCCAATATCTATCTATCTATCTATCTGTGCTTCTCTAATATCATCTATCTATCTATCTATCTGTGCTTCTCTAATATCTGTCTATCTATCTATCTATCTGTGCTTCTCCAATATTCTATCTATCTACTATCTGTGCTTTCTCAATATTATCTATCTATCTATCTATCTGTGCTTCTCTAATATCTATCTATCTATCTTATCTGTGCTCTCCTATCTATCTATCTATCTATCTATCTGTGCTTCTCTAATATCTATCTATCTATCTATCTGTGCTTCTCCTATCTATCTATCATCTATCTATCTGTGCTTCTCGATATCTATCTATCTATCTATCTGTGCTTCTCTAATATCTGTCTATCTATCTATCTATCTGTGCTTCTCCAATATCTATCTATCTATCTATCTGTGCTTCTCTAATATATCTATCTATTCTATCTGTGCTTCTCCTATCATCTATCTATCTATCTGTGCTAATATCTATCTAATCTATCTATCTGCTGCTCTCTAATATCTGTCTATCTATCTATCTATCTGTGCTTCTCCAATATCTATCTATCTATATCTATCTATCTGTGCTTTCTCTATCTTCTATCTAATATCTATCTATCTATCTATCTGTGCTTCTCTAATATCTATCTATCTATCTATCTGCTGCTTCTCCAATATCTATCTATCTATCTATCTATCTGTGCTTCTCCAATATCTATCTATCTATCTGTGCTTCTCCAATTATCTATCTATCTATCTGTGCTTCTCTAATATCTATCTATCTATCTATCTGTGCTTCTCCAATTATCTGTCTATCTATCTATCTGTGCTTCTCTAAATATCTATCTATCTATCTATCTATTCTGTGCTTCTCTAATATCTATCTATCTATCTATCTATCTGTGCTTCTCTAATATCTATCTATCTATCTATCTATCTGTGCTTCTCTAATATCTATCTATCTATCTATCTATCTGTGCTTCTCTAATATCTATCTATCTATCTATCTATTGTGCTTCTCCAATATCTATCTATCTATCTGTTCTGTGCTTCTCTAATATCTATCTATCTATCTATCTGTGCTTCTCTAATATCTATCTATCTATCATCTATCTGTGCTTCTCCAATATCATCTATCTATCTGTCTGTGCTTCTCCAATATCTATCTATCTATCATCTTATCTGTGCTTCTCCATGATCTATCTATCTATCTATCTGTGTTCTCCAATATCGTGTCTATTCTATTCTATCTATCTGTGCTTCTCCAAATATCTGTCTATCTATCTTATCTGTGCTTCTCCAAGATCTTGTCTAATCTATCTATCTATCTGTTGCTTCTCCAATATCTGCTATCTATTCTATCCTATCTGTGGCTTCTCCAATATCTATCTATCTATCTGTTCTGTGCTTCTCCAATATCTATCTATCTATCTATCTTATCTGTCTGTGCTTCTCCAATATCTAAATCTATCTATCTATCTATCTGTCTGTCTGTGCTTCTCCAATATCTATCTAATCTATCTATCTATCTATCTGTCTGTGCTTCTCCAATATCTATCGTATCTATCTATCTTATCTATCTGTGCTTCTCCAATATCTATCTATCTATCTATCTATCTATTCTGTCTGTTGCTTCTCCAATATTCTATCTATCTATCTATCTATCTGTGCTTTCTCCAATATCTATCTATCTATCTATCTGTCTTCTCTAATATCTATCTATACTATCTATCTATCTATCTGTGCTTCTCCAATATTCTATCTATCTATCTATCTATCTGTGCTTCTCTAATATCTACTATCTATCTATCTGTTGCTTCTCTTAATATCTATCTATCTATCTATCTATCTGATGCTTCTCTAATATCTATCTATCTTAATCTATTCTGTGCTTCTCTAATATCTATCTATCTATCTATCTATCTGTGCTTCTCTAATATCTTATCTATCTATCTATCTGTGCCTTTTCTTCTAATATCTATCTATCTATCTATCTATCTGTGTTCTCTAATATCTATCTATTCTATCTATTCTATCTGCTGCTTCTCCAATATCTATCCTATCTATCTATCTATCTGTGCTTCTCTAAATATCTATCTATCTATCTATCTATCTATCTATCTGTGCTTCTCTATATCTAGTCTATCTATCTATCTATCTGTCTTCTCTATATCTATCTAATCTATCTATCTAATCTATCTGTGCTTCTCTAATATCTATCTATCTATTCTATCTATCTATCTGTGCTCTCTAATATCTAATCTATCTATCTATCTATCTGTGCTTTCTCCAATATCTATCTATCTATCATCTATCTGTGCTTCTCAATATCTATTCTATCTATTCTATCTATCTATCTGTGCTCTCTAATATCTATCTATCTATCTATCTATTCTGTCCTTCTACTAATATCTATCTATCTATCTATTCTTATCTATCTATCTGTGCTTCTCTAATATCCTATCTATCATCAGTATCTATCTGTGCTTCTCCATATCTATCCTACTATCTATCTCTCTTCTT
>CM042151.1:1569769-1587269 GCA_023376005.1 Doryteuthis pealeii
GAAGAGAGATACATACACACAGCACACCTATATATATATATATATTTATATATATAAATATATATCAAAATATCGGACATATTCTGCCAATTATACTCAAAGCCTGAAGAAGACAACAGATCAGAAACCACGTGTCGCGTATGTAAGATAAAACGAATTTATATATATATATATTATAATTATATAATTATATATATATAAATATGTGTGTGTGTGGAGAACTGAAATGTACATATAAAGATAATACCAGTAGTATTGATACTTTATTCCTTTCTTTAATTCTTTCACACTTTCTTTCTTTCTTACTTTTCTCTTTTCTTTCTTTTTATTTCTGTACATTTCTCTAATTTTTCCTTCTGATTTTTTATCTTCTTTTTTCTATTGATATTTTTTTCTTTCTTTCTTTTCTTCTTTTCTACTTTCTTCCTTTCTTTTTTTTCTACTATTTCTATGTTAGTCTTTTCTTTCTCGATTTTTCATCGTCATTCTTCTATTAATTCTTTCTTTCTTTCTTTCTTTCGAACTTTCCTACTTTCTTTCTGTCTTGCTTCGTTTCTTTCTTTGTTAGTCTTTTCTTCCTCAATTTTTCATCTTCATTCTTCTATTAATTCTTTCTTTATTTCTTTATTTCTACTATTTCTATGTTAATCTTTTCTTACTCGATTTTTCATCATCATTCTTTTATTAATTATTTTCTTTCTTTCTTTCTTTCTTTCGTACTTTCTTTCTGTCTTCCTTCGTTTCTTTCTTTGTTAGTCTTTTCTTCCTCAATTTTTCATCTTCATTCTTCTATTAATTCTTTCTTTCTTTCTTTCTTTATTTATTTCTACTATTTTATGTTAATCTTTTCTTTCTCGATTTTCATCATCATTCTTTTATTTAATTATTTTCTTTCTTTCTTTCTTTCTTCGTACTTTCTTTCTGTCTTCCTTCGTTTTTTCTTTGTTAGTCTTTTCTTCCTCATTTTTCATCTTCATTCTTCTATTAATTCTTTCTTTTTTTCTTCTTTTTCTTAGTACATTACAACTTTCTTTCCTTCTCTTTCTTTAGTATTTCTTATTTCTTTCGATCTTTCTTTCTTTCTGTCTTCCTTCCTTCTTTTCTTCTTTCTTTCTTTGTTAGTCTTTCTTCCTCAATTTTTCATCTTCACTCTTCTATTAATTCTTTCTTTTTCTTTTCTTTTCTTTAGTACATTACAACTTTCTTTCCTTCTCTTTCTTTAGTATTTTTATTTTCTTTCGATCTTTCTTTCTTTCTGTCTTCCTTCCTTTTTCTTTCTTTCTTTCTTTGTTAGTCTTTTTCTTCCTCAATTTTTCATCTTCACTCTTCTATTAATTCTTTTTTTTCTCTTCTTTTTCTTTAGTACATTACACTTCTTTCCTTCTCTTTCTTAGTATTTCTTATTTTCTTTCGATCTTTCTTTCTTCTGTCTTCCTTCCTTCTTTCTTTCTTTCTTTCTTTTTAGTCTTTTCTCCCTGAATTTTTAATCTTCACTCTTCTGTTAATTCTTTCTTTCTTTTTCACTAATACTTTACAACTTTCTTTCATTCTTTCTTTCTTTCATTCTTTCTTTCTTTCTTTGTTAGTCTTTTCTTCCTCAATTTTTCATCTTTATTCCTGTATTAATTCGTTCTTCTTTCTTATCTCTTTTAGTACTTCACAGCTTTCTTTCTTTCTTTCTTTCTTTTTTTCTTTCTGTCACGTGTATGTTCCTTCCTTACTTTTATCTTCTTTCTCTTCTATTCAGTACTTATTACTTTCTTTCCTTCTTTACTACTTTCCTTCTTCCCTTCTTTCTCTCTTTCTTTCTTTTTTGTTAGTCTTTTCTTCCCAATTTTTCATTCATTTCCTGTATTAATTCTTTCTTTTTTTTTTATTTTCTTTCTTTCTCTTTAATACTTCACAGTTTCTTTCTTTCTTCATTCTCTTTAGTACTTCACAGCTTTCTTTCTCTCTTTCTTTTTCTTTAGTACTTCACAACTTTCTTTCTTCCTTTTTTTCTTTCTTTCTGTCATGTCTATGTTTCTTCCTTACTTTTTATCTTCTTTCCTCTTCTATTAGTACTTTATTACTTTCTTTCCTCTTTACTACTCTTCCTTCTCCGTTCTTCTTTTCCTTCCTCCTTCCTTTCTGTCTGTTTGTCTATCCGTCTTTCCTTATTTCTTTTCTTCTTTTTTCTTTCCTCCCTCCCTCCCTTTCCCTTTTTCCCCTTTTTTTTTCTTTACTTTCCATCATATCCGCTTCTGTATATTTCTCTAATTAACTTTGATATTATTCTAAATCGTATACCTCCCTCATCATTGTCTTTTCGTTTCTTCTTCTTGTCATTATAATATCAAGTAATTTCTTTAGTCATTCAATTTTAGCATTTTAGTATTCAGATTCATTCATTTTTAAATTTTTTCCCGCGTTATTTCTTTCCTCATGTTGTGTTCTTTTTCTTTCTTTTATTCTAATTCGTCCAATCTTTTTTCTATGGAGTTAATCGAAAAAATATGTTTGTACTGCAGAAAGGTTTTTCGTCCACTAATCAAACTGCACTTAATATCAAATACATACACTAATAAATAACAACAAATGATGCCTCCATTATCGTCCCAGAACACGCATAAACCTGAAAGTCTCCTACTCTAAAATGGCGGACAAATTGACGAGACATTGTTTGAGTTTAAGGTCAATGGACGTTGTATGAGCACTCACAGACACAGGAAGCGAGGGGAATTAGCAGAAAGCGAATACAATACTACGGCTAAACTTGCAAATCGGTCGGAAAATTAAGATGACCCAGAAAAAACAGAACCCATAAATTTTGTAATAAAACTGTTTTATTTTAACTAGAAGGTTTAGGGTTAGGGTTAGGGTTAGGGTTGGGGTTTAGGTTAGTTTAATGGGAAAATGAATAGATAATGTTGGTTCGGTTTTTTCTGGGTCACTATGTATATAGTGTGACACAGAAAAAAACAGAACCCACAAATTTTGAAATAAAACTGTTAATTTTAATTAGGGGTGTTTAGGGTTGGGGTTAGGGTTGGGGTTTAGGTTAGTTTAATGGGAAAATGAATAGATAATTTGGGTTCTGTTTTTTTCTGGGTCACTATGTAACAGGGTGACCCAGAAAAAACAGTACCACAAATGTTGTAATAAAACTGTTAATTTTAACTAGGGGGTTAGGTTTAGGTTTAGGGTTGGGGTTAGAGTTTGGGTTTAGGGTTAGTTTAATGGGAAGATAAATAAATAATTTGGGTTCTGTTTTTTTTTTTGTCACTATGTATACAGGGGGACCCAGAAAAAAACAGAACCCACACATTTTGTAATAAAACTGTTAATTTTAACGAGGGAGGTTTAGGTTTAGGTTTAGGGTTTGGGTTAGAGTTTGGGTTTAGGGTTAGTTTAATGGAAAAATAAATAAATAAATAATTTGGGTTCTGTTTTTTTTTTGTCACTATGTATACAGGGGGACCCAGAAAAAAAACAGAACCCACAAATTTTGTAATAAAACTGATAATTGTAACTAGAGGGGTTAGGGTTAGGGTTGGGTTTTAGGGTTAGTTTAATGGGAAAATAAATAATCTGGGTTCTGTTTTTCTGAGACATCCGGTAATATGTTTTATTTTCTTTGATTCTTTGTATATTTTTGTTTTTAAGTTGTTTGTTTCCATTATTATTTTTATTGGTATTTAAAAAAAAAATATTTGTCTTTTATCTACTTTTTATTATGTTTTATTCTTTATAAATTTGTTTTAATTTTTAATATTTTTTTAAATAAATCATTTACTTATATCCTTACTGTATTTTTAATTTCGATATTCTCATGGTAAATGAGGGTAAAAAGCCCCCCTCCCCCTGAGATAGAAATAGGGGCAGATTTTACAGAACTTTGGTCTTTGTTGGTCTCCACTAATTTTCCAAAATGTTGGAGGTACGCCGTTGGAAATGGACTCGTCGACCCGAGTTCAAATCCTGGCCGAAGCTACAGTTCAAATAGCGCTAATGCCTTTGGGAAACGTATGATTCCAACGACTCTCCCTCTAGCTATGAATAAATAGTAGGGCAGACAGCGCTCGTTAACATTGGTTAGAAAACCTGTCTAGGAGAAGGAAAACTGAGTGCAAACCTGATAAATCCGCTTGGGTGGTCATTACTACAATAGGCTCAGTCCTAATTAGGAATCTATTTCACTAATAATTAAAAATTGATTAAATTAATAATTAATAAATAAATAATTTAAAAAATCCTTTACTCAGTCGTTGTACAAACACACAGGCTTACAGACAGGCATACAAACTCTTTCTTTTATATATACTAGCAAATATATGCACCCTCCGGGTGCAAGTATTTAAGTTTTAATGTAATAAAATATTGTATTAAATCAGAAAGGCTAATGAAACTAAATAAGAATGCAGATAAAAAGATTTAAAACAGGGAATATAATAAAAAATAGAACAACTGAAACTTTACTCTTCCATCACTCTCGTCTTTCATTGTTATTTTTTTCTAATTTAAGTATTTAGTTATAAGAGGAAGTAAAGAATAAAATGACAGTTATTTTATCTTGTTAATGGATTTCATTTTAAGATTCATTGAAGAGATTTTTGCTTATATTCATTAAAATAAACCAAAAAAGTTAGAAATCAATAATACTAAGCATATATTTATTAAATCAATTTTTTAATATTAATATGCAAATTAGCCTTCCGTTCACACTGTAAACCGCTATTTTGTTGTATATATAAATATAATTGCATGTTGTCAGTATGTAGACATAGTTAACAGTATTAATAATGTAAGACAATTTTATTAATAATTGAGATTTAAATAAAAAGAAAATCATGGAGAATGTGATGTAAATAACTAAGGAAATTGTGACTACATTAGTAATATAGTTTCGGTTACAGACAGAAAAACACACAATCTCCATTATAATAAGATATGGAGGGTACGTATGTGTGTGTGTGTGTGAAGAGAGAGAAAGAGTTTAGAGAGAGAGAGAGAGAGAAGAGAGAGAGATTAATAACAGTCTCTGTGGAAGATACGGGAAACCTAACTCTATGAAAAAAAAACATATATTTGGATAGCGTTGCAAAGAGCGGCACAAAACGAGCGGGGTGGGGGTGAAAATAGAAAGATTGTGGTGCGTCACTCTTCTAAGGGATGTGAGTGTACCGACCCTGAAAATCCGCATTAGAATTCATGACAACTATCTCTGATGGGAAATATCACATCTGTTTTACCTGCGAGGCAGGTAACATTTTCTTTGTTTTCTTAGAGGCTATTAAAATTCAGCCTCGCTTTCGCTAATATGCGCCCGCAAGCAAATATATGGAATCGTAGCGGGAGGTGATGCTATAAAAAAAAAGACAAAATGTGTATTTTTGCAAGGAATTAATAAATAAATTACTTGATATGAAATAAGATTATTAAAGGAACTAGCTAATATGCCAAAAGAAAAAAAGGAGAGAAAATAAAAAGTAAAAAATGAAAATGAATCTAACGTTTTCAGAAGCTAAATAAGGCCTCTTTTTTTTAAACATAAATTTCGGTACATAATCTCTTTTAATTGGATAAAATGGAACATCGAACAGAAATCAACTTGGATTAATTAGCCGTTACCCTTTCTGTTCAGAACATGGAATCTTTAAAAAGATGTTTTGAAAACTTATTTTGATCTCGGTAAAGAACACACACACACAAAAAAAAACCAAAAAAAAACAACAAAAAACAAAACAAAAACAAATAACAACAACAGACCCCCCCCCAAAAAAAAAGGCTTATTCCGAAATTAAGATGAAATATGGACACAGAATTCAAATATCTAACAACATTTTCCCCCCAGATTATATGTACAAAATATCAATATTACTGAAAACTCCATAAATATATCTCGCACTTGCTAGAAGTACATACACATACCGATTTTTAAAAGAAATTCGTCCGTAGTTTTAATTGGATCTCGTCAAGGTTGAATAATCTACTTTCTCATATATATATATATATATATATATATATATATATATATATATACATGAGGTAAAATATAAGGAATGAAAGAACAAAACTCAGACAAAAATGTGTATTATATTTCGCTGGAATTTTGAACCCGGCTTCTTCAGCTTTTATTGAATCATCAAGATCATACAAGTGTTTTATAGAAGGGGAAGTAGGTAGGTGGGTAAGTTTTGTGGTGAGGGAAAGATTTGATTGGTTATAGGGGACATCTTTGGAGAAAGATGAGAAGGAAATCAAATGGGAAGAAAGTTGAGGAAGGTAGGTAGAAAAAATGAAAGGTGAGAAATACTACATCTTTCCCAAAGATTTCCACTATAACTAATCAAATCTTTTCCTCGCCACAAAACTTACCCACCTACCTACTTCCCCCTTCTATAAAATATGTGTATGATCTGAATAATTCAATAAAGCTGAAGAAGCCGAGTTCAAAACTCCAGTGAAATATACTACACATTTTTGTCTGAGTTTTGTTCTTTTATTCCTTATATTTTACCTAAATCTGTCGAATTCATTCTAACCCCCTTTTCCTCATATATATATATATATATATATATATATATATATATAATATATACTCGAGTTTTACCATAAGGATCTTCGGGGTTAAATCCACTGAATTTCCAAAGGATCAAAATATAAACATTATGAGAAATCCTCTTTATATTATTGCTTTAATGATTTATAAGAATTATAAGCACTAGCAAATATATGCACCCTCCGGGTGCAAGTATCTAAGTTTTAATATAATGAAATATGTTAAATTAGAAAGGCTATTACAACTGAATAAGAATGCAAATAAAAAGTATAAATAAAAAAAATAACTCAGTCAATTAGCAGGTAGGAGCTCGAAGGTGTAAGTCGCATTTCTATGCGCATCCTGTCATCTGTGCAGATTGTCTGGGTTGGGGATTTGGAAATAAAGTAACATCAACGTAAATCGAAGTCTTGTGTTTATTACCTAAAAACTAACAATGACACAGGGCTTCTGATAAGGAGAAATCATTAGCATAGAAGACCAGACCTGAAGTCCCCAAGAAAGTCAACACCAGACGCTAGACCAGACCAAGATAGATGATAGACGATCAGAATAGCAAAGCCGGCCAGAAGAAAAGACGACTAGAAGCAAGAAATAAGAAAAGGGCATACAATATTATATGCTGATTTGGTAAAGTGAAAGCCTCAGTATGTAACATATATTGTTAACCTTGTGTTTTTTAGTTTATTTTGCAGTAAATAAACTAGTAACAGATAAGACGCTAAATGAATCTGAAATAATGATCTACGAAAGTCCTGTCTTTAAGAAGGTTGTTGTGTTGTTCGTTTGCTTCTCCCAGCCCACCCGCCAAACACCGAGACGCTCACCCGTCGTTCTGTTTTGGGTCACACAACATTTCAACAACAAATAAAATAGATTCATTCTGATCTTTTTGGCATTGCCCAATGACACTAATTGCATCGCTGCCAAATTTAATTTCAGGCGCATTTAAACTTATTTTTATTTCGCTTCCAAATTTGCGACAGTATTTACCTAATAACATTATATGTATATATATATATATATATATATATATATATATATATATATATGTGTGTATGTATATATATATATATATATATATATATATATGGTTTTGGAGTGTGTTTATGTGTGGGTGTACGGCGAAGCTCAAGGCAATAATCGTTTCAAAGAACAAAAACACATACACACACATACAAAAAAATAAATAAATAAATAAAAAAAATAAAAAAATTGCAAATGGCCGCGTATAGCATACAAACATCCGTCAAGTGGAAGGTCAGGGGAAAGGTAAGTCATTCCAAAAACAGTACCATTCTCCACACAGGAAATGAGTTTCTATCGACAGTGGAAAAACTAATGAAAAGCTCAATCATATACTTCATTCTCTCTTTATTCTATTCGCCTCCCGTCATGCATCGGCCGGAAGTTGACGCCATGTTGTATTGAAGTCTATTTGAAGAAGAGATTAAGTGAGCTAAAAAAAATAAAATAAAGATAAAAATAAAATAAAAAGCATTAAAAATAAAAACACGACAAAAAAGTGTCCCTTATTTTTTAATTAAAAATTAGAACGTTCTTGTTGAAAGTAAAAGAAAGTTAGTTTTATCATAACTTTTTTAATTTCTACTTCTAAATTTCTTTTTTTAAATTTCATTTTATTGTGCTCTTGTTTTATTTTTGATGGACAAATCTATCGCAAAACATCAAACTGTGACAATATATCTTATTGGTTGACAGATAGAAACGTTTGGTCGGATATTGGAAAGGGTTTTTATTAACTTTATGGTTAAATGACCAGGGAAACCTCCACGTCCCCTTTTTGTTTTCTCACATTTTTTTTTATCGCTATCAAACAATGTTCCTTTTATATTTTATGGTATCATGGGATCCATATGGAAAACTCCACCCGGTTTAGCTCAGTCGGTAGAGAACTTGACTAGGTAATCGCAAGGTTCCTGGTTCGATACCGGCTCTTTGCCAACTCAGCGTATGTGTAATAAAGGGATATGTGCGATAAAGTATGGAGCTGGTGGTGGGTGAGGCGCTCCACCTCAGACTCAGAAACAATCTCACTGATCTAGCGCTAGTGAAAGGGGATAGACTCCCTCGCTGTCAGGCTGATACCGACAATAGGCCACTCCGTCGACTCTACTTGTTATTATTGCAGTAATAATAATAATAATAATAATAATAATAATAATAATTATTATTATTATTATTATTATTATTATTATTATTATTATTCACTCCATTCGAGATTTTCACACCTGCCGTAGCCGGTAGTTCAGTGGAGGCTGAGTGACAGCAAGTTTCCTCAGGTCTTCAGGACTCTATGTATTCCATATTATTATTATTATTATTATTATTATTATTATTATTTCCGTCCGTTCGAGTTTTCACACACAACGTCTCACTGGAGGTTTAGTGAAAGCAAGTCTCCTCAGGTATCCAGGACTCTTCTGAATATTCTAGCCGATGACAGCAATGCAGTGTTCTGGATGGTCTCAATTCTTCCTCTGATTTCCAGTTCCTCCAGTCTTTTTACCAAGCTTTTTGGGAGCGTTCCAAGTGCACCAACTACAATTGGTATTACTTTGACCCTCACATTCCACAGCTTTTTCAATTCTCTGGTAAGGTCCAAGTATTTGTTTATCTTTTCGTTTTCCTTCATCTTCACTCTATGATCTGCTGGAACCGCAAAGTTCACCAGTTGACACGTTCTCTCTTTTTTTTTAGGTCTGGTCTCCTGGCTGGGATAGGGTGATCCGTCTTTATCTCAATGTCACAGAGAATTTAATGCGTTTCATTATCAAGAACAGATTCTAGTTTATGCATATACCATTTTGTTGTATGGTCAAAACTTATTTTTTTGCATAATTCCCAGTGGATCACCTTCCCAACCCAGTCGTGCCGAGCTTTGTATTCCCTTTGTGCTAGTTTGCTACATTCACTTAATACATGGTTTATAGTCTTATCTCTGTCACCGTACAGTCTACATTTACGGTTTGTTGCGTATTATTAATTTTTGCTTTGATATAATTTGTTCTCATGGCATTATGTTGTGAAGCCATTATTAGTGATTTAGTTTCTCGCTTGAAGGTTCCTCTTCTTAACCATATTCAAGTCTTTTGTGCAACCTTTCCGATTTGTCGTTTGAAGTGTCCATATAATTGCATTTTTTCCCATGTTTTTTAGTTTTCGTTGTTTTTTCTGTTTGTTCATATATTACATCTGCTGTTGTTGGCAGCCATAAGTAACCTTTCTTTGCTCTTTTTTGTGTATTCTTTGAGTCCTTTGATTGTGGCTTCTATACAGTACTCTATGTTGGCAAGACCTCTTCCACCTTCTTTTCTTGATACATATAGCCTATCTTTATCATGGTCATTAATTTAATGTGCATGAACATTAATTTCCTAGTCCTTTGGTCAATCTGTCTGAGTTCTTCTTTTGTCCATTGTAAGAATGGCCCAGAGTATCTTATTATTATTTTGTTTTTCACACCTGCCATAGCTGAGTGACAGCAAGTCTCCTCAGGTCTCCAGGACTCTTCTGAGTATTCTAGCAGATCCCATCAGTGCCGTAGTTTGGATGGTGTCGGTTCTTCCTCTGATTTCTAGTTCACCCAAATTCTTTTCCAGTGCTTTGGGGATCGTTCCAAGGGCACCAATTACAATTGGTACGACCTTCACCTTCATGTTCCATAGCTTCTTCAGTTCTCTGGCAAGGTCCAAGTATTTGTTTATCTTTTCGCTTTCCTTCATTTTCACTCGGTAATCTTCTGAGACAGCAAAATCCCCAAGATGGCAGGTTCTCTTTTTCTTGTCTATTAATACTAGGCCCGGTCTCCTGGCCGGGATTAGGTGATCCGTCTGTACCTCGAAATCCCAAAGAATTTTGTGCGTCTCATTCTCTAGGACAGGTTTAGGTTTGTGCATATACCATTTGGTTGTATGGTGAAAATTGAATTTCTTGCACAGTTCCCAGTGGATCACCTTTCCCACAGAGTCGTGCCTAGTTTTGTACCCTCTTTGTGCTAGTTTGCTGCATTGTCTTATTATGTGATTGACTGTTTCATCTCTTTTTCCACACATTCTGCACTTGCTATTCTGCTGCGTCTTATCTATTTTTGCCTTTATATAGTTTGTTCTGATAGCATTGTCTTGTGCTATGATTATAAGGGATTTGGTTTCTCTTTTGAGGTTTCCTTTTCTTAGCCATCTCCAGGTCTTCTGATGTGATATTCCTTGAGTTTGGCGCTTCAAGTACCCATGTAGTTGTTTTTCTTCCCATTTCTGTTTTTTATATCATTATTAGATGAGTGTTTTTTGTGGGTTTTCAGTTAACAGAACCTTGTTGATTTTACAAGTACGGTGATCTGAATGGTCTCAATTTTTCCGCTGGTTACAACAAATATTAGCGGCCTGAGTGACTCTGATGGGAAGATGTCCATTTGTATCTTAATTCAGGACCCTACTGGACAGGGCAAGGACGCAGAATGGAGGGGGGGCATTTGATAAATCATAATGATATATAAGTGTTTAATGGATTTTCTACTAAAACTAATTCTTCGGTATCTTTGTGTTCATTATTAATGCAATGTAGACAGAAATCTAGCGTATTGTCCGAGATTATGGGGTTTCGTCTGACTAAGAAAAGATAATTACAATAAAAGAAACCGAAGAATAATAACGATGATCGATGGTTGAATACTGACATTTTTTTCTTACCAACAGAAGATTTATAAATCACTATATTGATATTTACGAGGTGTATGTTATGTAACGGTTATTATCGAAGAAAGTCGACTTGACGAACCGAGTTCAAATCCTGGACAAGGCGGTTTGCATTTCACATAATTTCACGCTAATTTCCATTTGAGAAGTGTGGAGACACTCCAACACTGACCTTGACAAAATAAATTTATTATGAAATAACGGTGTTGAGGTTTTCCTTCCTTTCAAAGATATATATATATATATATATATATATATATATATATATATATATATGTATGTGTGTGTGTGTGTGTTGTGTGTGTGTGTGTGTGTGTATAAATTACAGAAACTTAAATTAAATAGATTAAAAAAATGTAACATTGCTGGCATTGAAACCTTACTAGCAAAGGTTCAGCTTAGGTGGGCTGGTCACGTTGTCAGAATGAATGAGAACTGGCTTCCAAAGAAGATATTATACGGACAATTACCAAATGCTATGCGTTCTATTGGACGTCCACTTTTACGCTATAAAGACTAATTGAAGGAAAATTTGAAACGCCTCAATATTAACCTGAGTGCTTGGGAAAAGCTAGCATCCAATCGGAAAGAATGACGTAAGACATGTTTCGTTAGAATAAAGAGCTTTGAAGAAAATAGATTGAAACATCGTGATCAGCTCCGTCTAACTTTAAAACAAAAACATCTGTCTCCCGCTTTTCATACCAGAGCGCTCATCGCGTAACGGTTATCGTCATAGAAAATGAACACGGTGAAACAAGTTCAAATCCTGGACACGGCGGTTTGCATTTCACATAGCGCTAATGCTCTGATTTGAAATTGCAATACATGTTAGGGTTTTCGTTGGAATTTTTGTGATGTAAGGTGTGCTCCAATTCCCCACCTGAATTTATAGACTAGCCAAGATCACATGGTTTATTCCTCCGGCCAATTGTTACATAATCTATGCGGTTGCATAAGATTATTGTCAATCCCCTGTATTTCTGAAGGGATGGCCCTTTTCATGTCACGGGCGGGACTTTCCATGGAATATTACAAAAACCCCGCAGAATACGTGAAGTCACGTGGGACCTGGTTGGTTCTCATTTGCAGCTTGGACATCAGGCAGAGAAGGCATATCTGCCTTGGCTGGAGCTCACTTGCACACGCGCGCTGTGTTTAGTTAGATGAAGATGTTTAGTTAAGTAAATAAAAGTTTAAATAAATAATATGGTTTTGTGGTTGATGAATGTCTTGGCAACAAGACTGACCTATAAGAAGAAATGAATCAAGTACGACCAACCAGCAAGAACAGAGAAATAGAAGTCATAGAGAAAGAATAGAAACGACTAGAGATCACCGATGGCCAAAGAAGTAAGTTATGCATCTCTCTATCTACCTATGTCTATCTCTCCCCCTCTCTCCAGTAAAAGAACACTTGTGTATGTACCCAACATGGGTATATGTGTATGAGTATGTAACACAATCAGCAGCCATAATGCGTGGCTGATTCACTACTTAAACACTGATACTTGCCATAGTTCACTTGCAATCATTGAGGGGGAACTTACAATACTAAGAAAAACCAAAGGATTCTTTATCGAGGATTTCCATTCGACAAGCGCTCTTGCTTAAAGCCTAAAGAATGGCCAATTTCTCCACGTGCGTTATATCCCCCCCAGACTACCGCGTCCATCTCTATTCCACGTTCAGAATGAATATTAAAGTAGGCTTAGAATTCTTAAGATCACACCGCCCTGTCGGCTGGGTGTGTTAGAATGCACTGACTGCACCTTTGCAGAGGGGTAAGACTCCCCCAATGGGGCCACCTGTTGGCCGTGGTTGGCGACCCGTGATGCTTAAGGATAGAACCCATGTGGATGAGCAGTTAAGAAAAGCTTAACAAACCGTCATTTGCCTATAATAAATTTATTTTGACCAGAACTCAATGTGAGCCTAGTCTCATCAGATAGCATTTACATAAATACGACTACGTGGTTGGTTAGATATCTAATTGTCTTTATAGAAAGGACGAGCAGATCAACAACACAAATATTCTGCTTAACAATGAGGAACACAAGGATTCTGCTTAACACTGAGGAATAAAAGGATTCTGCTTAACACTGAGGAATAAAAGGATTCTGCTTAACACTGAGGAATAAAAGCTGCTAACACTGAGGAATAAAAGGATTCTAAAAGGATTCTGCTTAACACTAAGGAATAAAGGATTCTGCTTAACACTGAGGAATAAAAGGATTCTGCTTAACCATGAGGAACAACCAATGATTCTGCTTAACACTGAGAACACAAGGATTCTGCTTAACAATGAGGAACACAATGATTCTGCTTAACACTGAGGAATAAAAGGATTCTGCTTAACACTGAGGAATAAAATGATTCTTTTAACACTAAGGAATAAAAGGATTCTACTTAACCATGAGGAATAAAAGGATTCTACTTAATACTGAGAACACAAGGATTCTGCTTAACACTGAGAACACAAGGATTCTACTTAACACTGAGGAATAAAGGATTCTAACTTAACACTGAGGAATAAAAGGATTCTACTAAGGATAAAAGGATTCTACTAACACTGAGGATAAAAGGATCTACTTAACACTGAGGAATAAAAGGATTCTACTTAACACTGAGGAATAAAAGGATTCTACTTAACACTGAGGAATAAAAGGTTTCTACTTAACACTGAGGAATAAAAGGATTCTACTTAACACTGAGGAATAAAAGGATTCTACTTAACACTGAGGAATAAAAGGATTCTACTTAACACTGAGGAATAAAAGGATTCTACTTAACACTGAGGAATAAAAAGGATTCTGCTTAACACTGAGGAATAAAAGGATTCTGCTTAACACTGAGGAATAAATGGATTCTACTTAACACTGAGAACACAAGGATTCTGCTTAACACTGAGGATAAAAGGATTCTGCTTAACATGAGGAATAAATGGATTCTACTTAACACTGAAACACAAGGATTCTGCTTAACAATGAGGAACACAAGAACTCTATTAAACAATGAAGAACACAAGAATCTATTAAACATGAGGAACACAAGGATTCTGCTTAACACTGAGAAATAAAAGGATTCTACTTAACACTGAGGAATAAAAGGATTCTGTTTAACACTGAGAACACAAGGATTCCACTCAAAACGGCTCAAACTTAATACCACAAGGGATCTCCACTGTAAAGTGCTCTCATCTACAACCTAACAATGGCCACAAGAATCTTAACATTTATCCTTTTCCTACTCCCTTCGAATCTTGCATTCAGCTTGCGCACCCCGATATTGTATCTTGTCATATTTGTAAGAATCGTTGTTTTACCGTTACCTTCCTGGCTGGTGCTTCGGTCGAGATCCTCCCCTTTACAGACATCGCGGTCCCCACCGCCGTCTACGCACCAACCTCCATCGCCATTAACTCCGGCTTCGCTTATTAACCAATTGTGGCAATGTTGTTCACTCGTCACTCTCTTCCGCTCCAGTGGCTCCACATTAATTTTCAAGTCTGTCTCGACGCTTGGCCGGAGAATGTCAATTTAAAACCCGTAAATTCAATTACCCAACTCCGGTACAGACAGACAGTAGGCGTTTACTAAGCACAAAAGAACTCTCTGGTTTTTAAAACACAAACATTACGTACTCTGATGGCTTCATCATCATTATGATCATTACGATAAAGATGCGAGCCCGCCCTGTCGTCTGGGGCGTTAGAATGCAACGACTGCACCTCTGCAGAGGAGTAAGACTCTCCTCAATGGGACCACCTGTTGCCGTGAGTGGCGACCCGTGATGCTTAAGATAGAACCCAGGTGGATGAGCAGTCCATGACTTGCAATACTCCACTTTGTCCCTTTCTTGGGCTAGACGGGTGGTCGGAGAGGCCCCCTCCGATCAATCGACTGGTCACGTCAAGCCCTAGGACCTATATGATTTTCCCAACCCTATTGCCCTTATGGCAAGCCCCAACCATTTTTATCATATGGGTGCTAAAAGGCGGTGGTTGAGGGTCTACATGTCATGGGAATGACGTTAAACTCTATCTGATGGTGAGGTTCCAGTTTTGGAGGTTTGGGGAATATGGAGCACCCCATTCATCAACATTGCTCCCTGGTCCACTCTGACCCGGAGTGGTAGTACCTGTTAGGGTCCCATCTATGGGTTAAATAGAAAAACATGAGTGGATAAACAAAATTGAGTATCCATTAAGAATTACTTTGTTTCAAAACTTTATCGGCATTAAATGACTCTTCTGAGTAGATGCTCAGATTTGGGGGATTGTCTTACATTAACATAATACTCACTTATTAATAATTATTAATTATTAATTATTAATAATTATTAATTATTAATACTCACTTATTGAAGGGGGTGGGAGACATAGCTTGTATGATTTGATATGGAATTACCCATACACTAATTCATGTTTATAACAATAAAATACTAAGGATATATGAAGTTAAAACAGGGCAATTCCATTGAAGGTGAACTCATTGTTCTGTTGAAACTCATCCTCTCTTGTTTGAATAACTAAACTTGATTTTTTTACGTTCTGATTAATTTCAACGGGCCCTTTTCGATCGGATAATTATCCTAAACTTTCCTAAATGCGATTGAACGTTCCTTTATTTTTTTTTATAATCACCAACTTACAAGCCTTATGGAATAGGGGGAGGTACCGCTAGTTAATGGCAACGAAAATGGCTTCTCCAAGAGATTGAGAATTTTGAAATTCAGTTTTATTCTCTCTGTCGATCTATCCTGGTTGAATGTATTCACGGGACACTTGAGAGGGAATTTGTTTTATTCTTTCCTTTCCGATTTAATAGGGACATATCGAGCAATTATCGATTATCAAAACCAAAGTAATCGAAGCAGAAAAATTAATGCCAGTCATCTTATTATCCCATAGCTAATTTACCAAATTCAGCCATGTTCCTAACAGAAAGAAAAAAAAGAACGAAATAGAATTCATATAGATATTGCCTTTCACTGATGAGGCCCCTAAAAATATTAAATATTAAGGAGAGTTTGAAACTGGACGTGTTTTATCGATGGAAGTTAAAGCTAACCAATCAGATTTGAACACGAGAAGCTCAGATACGAACCTTATGAACCTGATACAGAAGTCTCCAAATTAATAACAACATAAACAACAGAAAAATAATTGTATACCATGAAATCTTAATATAAAATGAACTCAACCTTCAAACAGTTTTATCTAGAGTGGGCGACTGCTTTAAACCATATAGCAGTGTGTAAAGAAATGATTGGTTTGGTTTGTTTTGTTTTACGGCACATAAACCTCAATGGGTCATTTAATGCCGATTAAGTTTTGAAATAAATTCATTCTTAATGGATACACAATTTTTTTATAAATACATTTTTCTATTTAACCCATAGATTGGACCCTAACAGGTACTACCACTCCGGGTTAGAGTGGACCAGGGAGCAATGGTGATGAAGGGGTGCTCCACATTCCCCAAAACTCCAGAACTGGAACCTCACCATCATATAGAGTTTAACATCATTCCCAGGACAGGTAGACCCTCAGCCACCGCATTCTAGCACCCGTATGATAAAAGGGGTTGGGGCTTGTCATATCGGCAATAGGTTTGGGGCAATCATATAGGTGCTAGGGCTTGACATGACCAGCCGATTGATCGGAAGGGGCCTCTACGACCGCTCGTCTAGCCCAAGAAAGGGGGCAAAGTGGAGTATTGCAAGTCATGGACTGCTCAGCCGCCTGGGTTCTATCTTTAAGCATCACGGGTCGCCACTCACGACCAACAGGTGGCCCCATTGAGGGGAGTCTTACCCCTCTGCAGAAGGCCGGAGGGTACATCGGCCGAAATGTTGTACAGATAACAATGAAGATGAAGACAATAGTCCGAATAAAACAGATAATACTAATCATCAAGCCTCATCTCAAAACATCCAGAGAAATTATCGATTTATTTTTTCTTTTGTTCCAACCAACGCTGGGTATCCACAACTAATATACTAAATACTAGAAGCGGCTACCCGGTATTGCCTGGGTAGAGGGATGGGATGATAAAAAGTTAGTCTCGCAGATCCATTGATTGTTTTGATCTTACATAATTGATTTGTGTTTTGATCCCGAACGCAATCAATGACTTACTATTCTCATGGAAATCATAATTTTTAAATATCTTCCCAGATACAAATAAAACTTTCATTATTTTTGCACAATAAAGCAAGCTCTAGTGATAGTGAATGT
>CM042151.1:1590111-1612329 GCA_023376005.1 Doryteuthis pealeii
TAACAAACAAACAAACAACAAACAAAAAGACAGTGAATGATTAAACACAACTGACTGATAGTTCAATCAACAAAAAACGATCGATACATTAATTGCTTTTAAGATCGGGCAATTCTTGAGATTGAATGTTCACCTTTTTTCTTGTTCGTATTTCCCTGTCGCCATTTTTTTTATCCTCCAAGTCCAAACGCAAGCAAGCTAGTTTTGCACTTCATTTCACACTGTTAATAGTTTTTCGCGCCTTTTATCGTCGCCATCTTATTTTTCTTCCTGTACTTGGGTGTGAATCAAACTGACGAGATTTTGTAAGAATTTGCTGCTGCTGTGTGGCTAATTGTTTGTTTCAAAGTGGACACGACGCCATTGGAAAATAGTATGTACGTCAAAGAAGAAAATAACAACACTTAAAAAAAACAGAAAAAACACAGAAAACATCAAGGAGAAGAAGAATTATTTAAATTAGGAGCTTACGTTCAAGTTCACGCTGAAGGCACCAGTTCCCTTATATCATCAAAGGTAAACAGTGACGAGCCTGTTCAAAATTAAAATGGGTGACGATATATATATATATATATATTATATATATATATATTTGTTGAATTTTTTTAAAAATAATTGTTTTCCATAGGCAACTACCCAGGTTTCAAGCTATATTTGCTATCATCAGGCCGCCAATAATTTCTTCCGGTGGTTTATGTGAAGAAATTTTTCGCTGTTATGTTTTTGGACCGCAAATTACGTCGGTTGATTATTGTTGGACGCTCTTTGTTTTAGATTTGATTTGGAAATTTTCAGTTTTTGCATTTTTTTAAAAAATGCTCACATAGTTATCTCCCTTTAACCATATGAAGTTTTGTTCTTAATTGGAATTTATGTAATCAACTTTATATTTTATATATATATATATATATATATATATATATATATAATATATATGGTAGAGATATGAGGAAGACAAAGACAAACTCAGACAAACGTATGTAGGATTATATAGAATAGTCCTACATACGGTTTGTCTCTGTTTTTGTCCTTGTGTTCCTCATAGCACAACCACTTCTGTCGGATTTTATTCCAATCCACTTTCCTATAATAATATATATATTATATTATTAATATATACCTTTGGTGCGGTACCAAGTTTCTTGGCACAAGGGTGATTCTAGGCTGGTCCTAATTCTCTACCAGTTAGTTTGTTGTAGAGTTCAGGTTCCGTATGAAGAGCTCAATGTTTATTATTGTAAACAGAATTATTAGTGAATAAAAAGGCCTTAAATACCATGAGTATCGTGGTTATGGACCATTTCCACTCGTGAGTATGCCCGAGCTTCTTCAGACCACTGATTACTCTTTATTTTAGACAGGCACATGGCAAACTCATTTATATTCATACATTTCCCTCCTCATTCAGGGGTGATTCATATTGCATTTTTTCTTTTCAAGTGTCTTTTATTGGTGAAAATATTTTTTTTTTAAAATTATTCCTTTGTATGTTGGCGGTGTTTTTTATGTGTCTGCCCTAGTCTGTTGGTAAATTCCTAAGTTGGGTTTGACTGACCACAGAATTCTACTTCTATTTATTTTGTGCCCTTTACTCTTAAGTGGTCAAGGGGGTTTGCAGTGAAGGTTATGTCTTTTATTCAATTGATCACCCTGAAGGCGGGAAAATGTATGAAATATAAGATGAGTTTGCCATGTGCCTGTCTTAAATAAAAATATCAGTGGTCTGAAGAAGCTCGTGGGCATACTCACGAGTGGAAATGGTCCATAACCACGATACCAAAGGTATTTAAGGCCTTTTTATTTCACTAATAACTTTGCTTCTGTTTACAATAATTAAACATTGAGCTTCTACGGAACTGGAACTCTACAACAACTACTGGTAGAAGAATTAGGACCCGCCTAGAATACCTTGTGCCAAGAAACCTTTGTACCGCACCAAAGTATATATATATATATATATATATATTAGTGTATGGTTCGGTATTATTATACTTGAAGAAGCGGGAGTAATCCAACGTATATTGTTATTAGAAGAGTGCTCAATATCTGGGATAGAGCGTTAATAGATGAATAAATGAATAAATAGGGGGTTTAGCTGTTTTATTATTATTGGAACAATTATGCTAACCGTTCGCTTTCTTGCCCTGTGGCAGTCGTCAGGCAAACGGAATGTTTTTGAAAATGATACAAATGATATAGATATGGTTAAATGTGTGCTTTTTTTTGACTGTATTCTCGTGTTACATGTTTACGTGATTGCGTGTGTAATGTCGGGTGCGTCTTTTCTGTTTGTACGTGTGCGTATGTTGGCATGCGCGTACACATGAAAGTGCGTGAGGACTGCAGTCAAAAGAAAAATGCACACATTTAACCATATCTATATCATTTGTATCATTTTCAAAAACAATTCCGTTTGCCTGACGACTGCCACAGGGCAAGAAAGCGAACGGTAGCAATAATTGTTCCAATAATAATAAAAACAGCTAAACCCCCTATTTATTCATTTATTCATCTATTAACGCTCTATCACAGATATTGAGCACTCTTCTAATAACAATATACGTTGGATTACTCCCGCTTCTTCAAGTATAATAATACCAACCATACATATATATATATATATATATATATATATACTTTGGTGCGGTACCAAGTTTCTTGGCACAAGGTGATTCTAGGCGGGTCCTAATTCTCTACCAGTAGTTTGTTGTAGAGTTCAGGTTCCGTATGAGAGCTCAATGTTTAATTATTGTAAACAGAGCAAAGTTATTAGTGAATAAAAAGGCCTTAAATACCTTTGGTATCGTGGTTATGGACCATTTCCACTCGTGAGTATGCCCACGAGCTTCTTCAGACCACTGATATCTTTTATTTAGACAGGCACATGGCCAAACTCATCTTATATTCATACATTTTCCCCGCCTTCAGGGGTGATCATATTGAATAAAGACATACCTTCACTGCAACCCCCTTGACCCACTTAGAGTGAAAGGGCATCAATAAATAGAAGTAGAATTCTGTGGGTCAGTCAAACCCAACTTAGGAATTTACCAACAGACTAGGCAGACACATAAAAAACACCGCCAACCATACAAAGGAATAATTTAAAAAAAAATATTTTCACCAATAAAAAAGACACTTGAAAAGAAAAAATGCAATATGATCACCCCTGAATGAGGGAGGGGAAATGTATGAATATAAGATGAGTTTGGCCATGTGCCTGTCTAAATAAAAGATATCAGTGGTCTGAAGAAGCTCGTGGGCATACTCACGAGTGGAAATGGTCCATAACCACGATACTCATGGTATTTAAGGCCTTTTTATTCACTAATAATTCTGTTTACAATAATTAAACATTGAGCTCTCATACGGAACCTGAACTCTACAACAAACTACTGGTAGAGAATTAGGACCAGCCTAGAATCACCTTGTGCCAAGAAACTTGGTACCGCACCAAAGTATATATATATATATATATATATATATATATATATATGGAAAGTGGATTGGAATAAATCCGACAGAATGTGGTTGTGCTATGAGGAACACAAGGACAAAACAGAGACAACCGTATGTAGGACATATTTCTAATATATATCCTACATACGTTTGTCTGAGTTTTGTCTTTGTCTTCCTCATATCTCTACCATATATATATATATATATATATATATATATATATATATATATATATAAAATATAAAGTTGATTACATAAATTCCAATTAAGAACAAAACTTCATATGGTTAAAGGGAGATAACTATGTGAGCATTTTTTAAAAAAATGCAAAAACTGAAAATTTCCAAATCAAAATCTAAAACAAAGAGCGTCCACAATAATCAACCGACGTAATTTGCGGTCCAAAAACATAACAGCAAGAAATTTCTTCACATAAACACCGGAAGAATTATTGGCGGCCTGATGATAGCAATATAGCTTGAAACCTGGGTAGTTGCCTATGGAAAACAATTATATTTTAAAAAATTCAACAAATATATATATATATATATATATATATATATATATATCGTCACCCATTTAATTATTGAACAGGCTCGTCACTGTTTACCTTTGATGATATAATGGGAACTGGTGCCTTCAGCGTGACTTGAACGTAAGCTCCTAATTTTAAATAATTCTTCTCTCCCTTTGATGTTTTCTTGTTGTTTTTTTCTTGTTTTTTTAGTGTTGTTATTTTCTTCTTTGACGTACATACTATTTTCCAATGGCGTCGTGTCCACTTTGAAAACAAACAATTAGCCACACAGCAGCAGCAAATTCTTACAAAATTCTCGTCAGTTTGATTCACACCCAAGTACAGGAAGAAAAATAAAGATGGCGACCGATAAAAGGCGCGAAAACTATTAACAGTGTGAATGAAGTGCAAAACTAGCTTGCTTGCGTTTGGACTTGGAGGATAAAAAAATGGCGACAGGGATACGAACAAGAAAAAAGGTGAACATTCAATCTCAAGCAATGCCGATCTTAAAAGCAATTAATGTATCGATCGTTTTTTGTTGATTGAACTATCAGTCAGTTGGTGTTTTAATCATTCACTGTCTTTTTGTTTGTTTGTTTGTTTGTTTGTTATTTTTTGCTTGGTATTTCGTTTGTTGTATTTTTAATTTTTAATTTGGGGGCTTGCATATCCTTTAATTATTTATGCATCTGTATTTTTGTACTTTTCTTTATATATACTAGCAAATGTATGCACCCTCCGGGTGCAAGTATTTAAGTTTTCATGTAATAAAATATTAGATTAATTTAGAAAGGCTAATGAAACTAAATAAGAATGCAGATAAAAAGATTTGAAACTGAGGGTGTATAATCAAAAAATAGAACAACTGAAACTTACTCTTCCCCCACTCCCGTCTTTCATTGCTAAATAATCCTAATTTGACTATTTAGTTAAAATAGAAAGTAAAGAATAAAATTACAGTTATTTCTTCTTGTTAACTGTTTTCTTTTAAGATTTATCCACGAGATTTTTGCTAATATTCATTAAGATAAAATCAAACAATTAGAAATCAGTAATATGAAGCACATATTTATTAAAATTAGATTTTTTATATCAATATGCAAATTAGCCTTCCCATTCACACTGTAAACCGCTATTTTGTTGTGTATATAAATACAATTGCATGTTATATTTATGTAGATATTGTCAACAGTATTAATAATGTAAAACAATTTTATTAATAATTGAGGTTTAAATAAAAACCTGTAGAATGTGACGTAAATAACTAAGGGAATTGTGACTTGAATAGTAATATAGTTTCGGTTACAGACAGAAAAACACACAATCTCCATTATAATATACTAGCAAATATATGCACCCTCCGGGTGCAAGTGTTTTAATTAAATTTTATAATAAAATATCATATTAAATTAGAAAGGCTAATGAAACTGAATAAGAATGTAGATAAAAAGATTTTGAACAGAGGGGTTATGATTGAAAAATAGAACAACTTTGAAACTAACTCTTCCATCATTTTCCGTTACTCCCGTCTTTCATTGGTAAATTTTCCTAATTAAACTGTTTAGTTAAAATAGGAAGTAAAGAATAATATTACAGTTATTTCTTCTTGTTAAGGGATTTCTTCTAAGATTTATTGAAGAGATTTTTGCTCATATTCATAAGATAAAACCAAACAATTAGAAATCATAATACTAAGCATATATTTATTAAAATCAATTTTTTAAGATCAATATGCAAATTAGCCTTCCATTCACACTGTAAACCTCTATTTTCTTGTATATATAAATACAATTGCATGTTATTAGTATGTAGATATGGTCAACAGTGTAAGTAATGTAAACATTCTATTAATGATTGAGGTTTAATAAAAATAAAATCATGGAGAATATGATGTACATATAAAAGGGGATTGTGACTTGTATGGTAATATAGTTTCGGTTACAGACAGACAAACACACAATCTCCATTATAATAAGATAAATATATATATATATATATATATATATATATTATATATAAAGAAATCCTTTATTCCCAATCAAAAAGGTCTGAACTATTTCTCAGTTAATCGAGAAGATTTTAGCTTCTCTAATCAATCATTCATTAAGCTGTAAAGATGTACACACACACACACACACACACATATATATATATATATATATATATATATATATATATATGCTCCCAATTTGGTCTAGCACTTTAATTAGAAGGGATTTAATTGCAAAATTCACCGTATTCGGCGTACAGCTAAGCCTCGCTTTGTTTACATAAAGTTTGAGTCCTATAGTGAATTCATTTCCGCTTAGAAATGTAGCGACTAAATAGTCTCCTATATTTGACAGCTGCCTGTGGCCGTACGGGTAAGAGGATTGGCGAACGAAAGTTCATTCGGGTCTCGAACCCAGCCAGAGGTAGCTGTTAAACGGTAAAACCACACTGATGAGAGGTGATATCTCGAAACACGTGCCTGTGGATTACTTTATATATATATATTATATATATATATATATAATATATATATATATATATATATATATATGAGTACTAAAGAAACAATGTGTTTTGATATTTTCAATTTTCGGAAGAATATGTGCTTAATTGAAGTCGTGCCTAATTCTGAAAAATAATTAATTAATAATTAATGAATCAGGTGTGCATACCTATTCAAAATGTAAGGCTAAACAAATCGAGAAAAATCAATCTCTGTATGTACATTTCGGCCTATTAGGCCTCATCAGCAGAGCTATAGACAGGAAGACCGCTTTGAGTCTGATTCGAACACTGACTGTCAAGCTGACAGCCGGGAACTCTAACCATTACACCAGCTGGCCTTTCGCAGATTTTTCATTAATTATTAATTAATTAATTTTCAATATATATATATATATATATATATATATTGAAAATTAATTAATTAATAATAAATTTTAATAGTTAATCTTGATTATAATTCAATAAAGCAAAAGAAGCTGAGGTCAAACCTCCAGCGAAATATACAACACATCTTTGTCTGAGTTTTGTTCTTTCATTCCTTATTTTACTCATATATATATATATATATATATATATATATATATATATATATATTAATTAGAATTAAATTGATAACAATATAGAAATGAGAATTAAGAAATGAATACATGTGTGGAACGATACATTGTTTTTTTCTCAATTTTCTCAAAGATTGAGAGAAAAATAACGTAGCATTCAACTGTTATTATCCGATAAATATTTTCAATTTAACTAAGGAATTACATCGACTTAGTAAACGTAGGGTAGGGTCATGAAGAGATCATTTCAATTTGATTGAAACCATGGTAGACCCTTTATTTTTCCTCTAATAATAATATTAGTAGTATTATTACTGCTCTGTATTTTTAATATATTGAGTACTTTTGGATAATTTACTGATGCCACTGCGACGAAAAAGTTAAAGTGGCAATTGGATAATATATATATATATATTTTTTTTTTTTGGGGGGGGACAATATGTGCTTAATTGGAGTCGTACCTAATTTTGAAAATTAATTAATTAATAATGAATTAGGCGGGAATGCCTATTTAAATGTATGGCTAAAAAAATTGAGAAAAATCAATCTCTGTATGTACATTTCGGCCTATTAGGCCTCATCAGCAGAGCTATGGATAGGAAGGCCGCCCTGTGCGTGATTTGAAACCGGACTGCCAAGCTGACATACCGTGTTTACAACTTATCATATATATATATATATATATATATATATATATATATATATATATATATACCCATAGTATGTGGCATACCCAGCTACGCATAAACACCCAGAGACAGAGAGTCAGAACACAAAACATACATATAATTAAGGTCTAATCACGCTGAAGTTCCCACTAGATCACCTGGATTAAGCAGCAATGTGACTGGTCAATACTTGGGTGACCACTTAAGCACCAGGAGGTACTGCAACGAATCAGAGTCCTTTGTTAATATAAATGACTTAAGTCGTAATTAAATGATCCGAACAGTGTTGAGATGCCGTAAAACAAATCATCCTGCCAACAAGCAAACATACATATATGTACATATATGTATATATATGTGTGTGTATGTGTTTTTGTTTGTGTGCGTGTATGTATGTGTCTTTGTATGTATGCGTGTATTGTGTGTGTTACATATTATGCATATGTATAAATGGAAGTTTATCTTCACGGCTTAATGATTGATGTATTTAACACACACACACACACACACATATATTATATATATATAATATATATATATATATATATATTATATATATATATATGTTTGTGTATATCAAAATAGCGGGACAATCTCATCTTGCAGACCAATTCGTTTATTTAATTAGTTGTTTTTTGTTTTTTCTCAGTCGGACTCTTATTACCGGTGCTTTGTTCTAGATTAAAGTAAGCGTCGTAAATATCAATTGAAAAAGATAAAGAATAATACATAACACACAAGCGATTACAATCAAAGAAATAATGACTGAAAAACAGAATAGATAGATAGATAGATAGATAGATAGATAGAGATATAGATAGATAGATAGATAGATAGAGAGAGAGAGAGAGAGAGAGAGAGAGATATGAAGGGGCTGAGATTGAAAGATAGAGAAATAAATAGATATGAATAGACTGAGATAGATACGTTGATCGATATCGACGTAGCTACTTGATAGAAAGATAGATAACTGTTGAAAAGGCCCGTAGATATATAGATAGATATTTAAGTATTTGATTCATAGAATTAGAAAAAATGTTGTAGTGGGGTCCACGTATGCTTCATAGTTGATATATGTGTATTTACATACATTTAGTATATATTTGGGGTTTTAGTAGGAAGCATTAGGAGTGTACTATAAGAAACTCAGTTTTTGAATGTTAAGTTTCGTCTTATTTCGTAAATATTTCGAGGATGTTATACCCCTTCTTCAGTATGAATAGAATGCATTCTCAGCCACAGTTATCGCATGTGAAGGCTGTACCAGATATTGTTTCCGCCACTTTCTTCTGGACCTCTTGGCTTCATGGTGACAATATAACTAGATAATATAAAAGGCATACTAATAGACTCGAAATATTTCTAAGCATAATCCCGCAGAAAAAAAAGAAACTAATTGGATCCTTAAATTCAAAACACGCGGATCAGGGCTAAATTTAGACTTTGGGATTTTGAATACATATAAATATTTTAACAACCAATCACCCCTCAAACAAACACAACTCGCAGATCTACTACAATAATAGCAACCCTAATTTAGACAGAACATCCATTGAATATGTGAATGATCTTTCAAGATCAGTGGTACTCCCTCTTTACTGTGGGGGACGAACGCTTGAATGCCCACACCACATGCCTAGACAGAGAGCAATAAAAACGACATCAAAGACGTCAGGAGACCATTCTACTGACACATGATCTCAGGGAAGAGAACATTAAAATAAAATAAAAAGAAACATTCAATAGATTAAAAAATGAGAGAGGTCTGAAAATTAAGATTAAAAATAAGATAATATTAATTATTTAGAATTTTTATCATTATCTCTTACTTTTCAATCCTTCTAATATAACGAACAAGGCTTCTCATCATCGATTGCACGATCATAAACACACACACACACACACACACATATATATATATATATATATATATATATATATATGAAAAGTGTCTTAGCAGTACAAAATTTTATTAGGACACGTAAAAGCGAATTTATCATAAAAGCGATGGAAAAAATTTCTAAAAAGAAAGTTAGGGTACCCTTATAATTAGATGTATAATCTAAAATAAATATTCTTTTTTCGGTCAATTCTCATCAGAGAAATTCATTGAAAGCAGGTTATACGTAGGATGGAATTGTTGAGAAAAAAGGTAATTTTTTCCCACTTTTTCAATAGGAACGAGAAATTAAGAGAAATTACGAACCATGCGGAGGGGTTCGAAAATTTCTGGTTCCACCACACGAAAGGTTGAGGCTTGAGGTATCAAAGAGAAGCAATTTGTGGAACTGTTTTTGTATAAACAGAGCTGGCTGGATACGTGAGATATAAAGAGACTCAAGTACTTGTAGCTGAAGTTCGCTGCTAGCACCCCTGAGGATGGAAAACATAGTTGGGTGGTATGCCCGAGCGCATGTGGGGTTACTCAATAAGTGTTGTCCGACAACAGAAGAGGAGTTTTTATCAGCCGTGGTGGGACAGTCCAAATTACCAGAACGAATATTGGAGGGTATATGCCGTTTAATCCGAGATTCCAATCTCAGGGTGGTTCGGCCAACGTAGCAAATTTCACATTTGCATATATATATATATATATATATATATATATATATATATATACTGGAGTCAGATTTTTGCTCTGATGAGCTACTAAGCGAAACTTTTAGAAGATATATCTGACCCATCAGGTTTAACATTGTTATTTGCTCTACTTAGGTATCGAGCACTTTTTACATTTTAGCTTCAGACAATCCTACCGGTTTATATACATATATATATTTTGTATATAATTTTTTGCTTTTGGCCAAATGTTATAGTGTTAATCGATTATTTTCGATTGGTGCGACCTTCTTATTTTTCATTTTTTATTCCAGGTGAAGTTTGGTAGTATATTTTTATTAACAAACTATTTGGCGTTTTTTTTCTTACCTCAAGGGTTTACTAATAGGATTAGAATATATATATATATATATATATATATATTATATATATATATACGCGACACGTGTTTCTGATCTGTTGTCTTCTTCAGGCATGAAAAATACAGAAATTCTCTAGAACAAAAAACAAATTTCAAACACACACACCTAACATATCAAATGAACATCTGAGGAACTATACCTATTAAAAGAGTAAGGAAAGCTCAGTTAATAAATTTATTACCAAGCCGTGACCTACGTGCGACTTACGCGCAAAGATTGTGGAACGTTACATCATTCCTCAATTTTTGCGCGCAGGTCGCACGCAAGAATTGAAAAAAATAACATTAGCGTTCAACCGTTTTTAAACAGCCATTATAATAGAAAAGTTGCAGAAACACACACAACCTATCAAATATCGGACACATTCTGCCAAAATAATAAATCAATGCCGGAAGAAGACAACAGATCAGAAACACGTGTTGCGTATGTAAGATAAAAAGAATTAAAATTTTTTTTTTCTGAGAACATTATACATTTTGCGGACCTTCTTCTTTTTTATAAAATATTAAATTTTCTCCCGTTGGAACCAGAACAACATTATATATATATATATATATATATATATGTAAGAAAGTTTTATAGAAAAACAACAAGATGTTAAACATTTTAGCTGACAGATATCTGTTTCGACATTATGAATATGTCTTTTTCAAAGCAACATTGTAAGTGGAAAAACGAAATGAATATATTAGTAATTACAAGTCAACGAACGCTCTCGATCAGTACCGGAAATTTTTAAAAAAAATTTTTAAAAATACATATTTGTTGTTAAAAATAAAATAAATGTAAATGAATATCAAAAAAGTTCAGGAAAATGTTCCGGTTACAAATGAAAGTTTAAAAATGTAACAAGTCCAGCAATATGAATTTGCAATGATGTTAAACTCGCAGAGTTGGGATCCTTATTACATCCGAAAATATTTACCTGAACTTTTTTGATATTCATTTACATTTTTACTGCAAACTCTTTTGAGTTTTTATGATAAAAATGCTTAAACATTTTAAAAATAAAATTTATTTTGTTTTTAACAACAAATATGTATTTTTAAAAAAATTTTTAAAAATTTTCCGGTACTGATCGAGAGCGTTCGTTGACTTGTAATTACTAACATATTCATAATGTCGAAACAGATATCTATCAGCTAAAATGTTTAACATCTTGTTGTTTTTCTATAAAACTTTCTTACATATTGTCGGATTTAATATCCATTTTTACCTTCATATATATATATATATATATATAAGTACGTAGTTGCAAGAATCGTTTTAAAATCATTCAAAACCAGATAAGTTTGAGCCACACACGTGACCCAAACAAAAACAACCACTCCAAGTCAAATGAAGCGGGTCATTTGCACTCTCGGGACCTCTGAGACGGGGGGTAGTTTAGAGAACACATTTTGTGAGGAGACAGTGTATTGGAACAGCTCCTGAATCATCTCCGAGGTTTGTTTTTTCTTACACAAAGAATTATTGATGGGATTACGGGGGGGGGAAGATAAGGTAGAAAGATAAGAAAAGCAAGAGTGAGCGAGCAAGAAGAGAGAGGGGAGGGAGGAGGAGGAGGAGGAAGGAGATAGATTTATATCAGTTTGATTGGAATGATTCTCTGAAAGATTGGTGTGTCTGACAATCGGAATAATGTCTGAAAGGTTATTGGCACCCTCACTTTTTGTGGCTTGATTTTTTTTCGTCATTTTTTTTTGGTTTTAACGCTTTTAAGCGAATAAAGATAAGTGTTATGAATGTTATTGGAGTGTTTTTCGGTAAAAAAAAAAAACATAATTATATCGAGATGCCATTCAAGTATATATATATATATATATATATATATATATATATATATATATATATATATAGTGGTTAGAGTCGTGGAAAATGGACTCGTCGATTTGAGTTCAATTCCTAGACGAAGGTGTTGGTATTTCACATAGCGCTAATACCCTTGGGAAAGGTATGAATCCATATATTCTCCCTCCAGCTATGGGTCAAATTCCCTTCAGCCTTGGGTTAAATAGTAGGGCAGACTGGGCCCTTCAGCCTTGGTTAGGTAACCAGTCTAGGAGAGGGATAACTCTGAATTCAAAATTTCATCCAGCTATGGGTTAAATAGTAGGACAGACTGGGCCCTTCAGCCTTGGGTAGGTAACCAGTCTAGGAGATGGATAACTCTGAATTCAAAATTCCCTCCAGCTATGGGTTAAATAGTAGGGCAGACTGGGTCCTTCAGCCTTGGGTAGGTAACCAGTCTAGGAGAGGGATAACTCTGAATTCATAATTCCCTCCAGCTATGGGTTAAATAGTAGGGCAGACTGGGCCCTTCAGCCTTGGGTAGGTAACCAGTCTAGGAGAGAGATAACTATGAATTCAAAATTCCTGGGGTCGGACGTTGGGTTTGTGGCAACCCTTGATGCACCAATTTTTTCCTATCGACTGTGCCAAAAAGTATGGATGGTCCAACACAAGCCTTCACCACTATAAACAAATCACTTTGTGGGTGTTCATAGTATGTATGAACCCTCATGCGTCGAAAAGCGACGAGAGAGTCCATAATATATATATCTTTGAAAGGAAGGAAAAATTCAACACCGTTATTCCATAATAAATTTATTTCGACCAAAATGGGGGCCTTTATAAATCTTTTTTATAGAAGCTAGTGTAAATTTTGCCTGTTGGTGATATTTTTATTCTAAAATCTAGGAGTGATAAAGAACCAATAAGAGATCTTTAATATATGTCACAAAACTTACACCATTTATCGTTTAACTTGTTCCAAATGCCTTAATTTCTATATAAGAAGTACAATTAGACCCCTCCACATTAGAATCAAAGAACATATCCACACACGTGCATCCTCATTCCTTAAACATTTAATCAAATGCAAAAATAAGGACAATACTTTTTCTGTTAAGATAGAGACAATAATACGCAACATTGGTAATCTCAGAATTAAAGAAAGTTTATTAATAGCTAAATTAGGTCCTAGTATAAACAATAGGTTAGAATTAAACACAGAATATATAATTAATTAAAATACACAGGGGCCGGGTTAGCTCAGTCGGTAGAGCGTTCGGCTAGATACCACAAGGTTCCTAGTTCGATATTGGTCCCCGCCAACTCAGCGTATGAGTAGCACAGGGATCTCTGCGGTAAAGTAAGGAGCTGATAGTAGGTGTGGCGCTCCACCTCAGATGCTAAAACAATCTCCTTGGTCTAGCGCTATTGAAAAGGGGATAAACTCCCTCGCTGACTGGCTGATACCGACTTTAGGCCGCCCCGACGACTTTACTTTACTTTACTTATATAAATAAAACAAATAAATAAGAATAAATAAATAGATAAATATATAAATATATAAATAGATGAAAAGAATTCATTGCTCCCTGGTCAACTCTGGCCCCGTGTGGTAGTACCTGTTAGGGTCCCATCTATGGGTTAAATAGAAAAATGTCTTTATAAAAAAATTGTATTATCTATTAAGAATTGATTTATTTCAAAACTTTATCGGCATTAAATGACCCACTGAGGTTGATATGGCGTAAAACAAAACAAAACAAAAGAATAAAATTGAAATTGATTGAACAACGGCTATCACGTCCCTTCCGCGTAGCGTTATTTATCTATCAATCTATGTATCTCTCTATATAGCTATCTATCTATCTATCTATCTATCTAACAAGCCTTTATTAATGTCTATTTCACCCTGTTTATCTCTTAGCTCAGTCGGTAGATTACTAGTTCGATACCGGCCCTCGCCAACTCAGCGTATGAGTAGCACAGGGATATGTGCGGTAAAGTAAGGAGCTGATAGTAGGTGTGGCGCTCCACCTCAGATGTTAAAACATCTCCTTGGTCTAGCCCTAGTGAAAGGGGATAGACCCCCTCGCTGCATGGCTGATACCGACTTTAGGCCACCCCAACGACTTTTATCTCTCTATCTATCGTTAATATCAATTTCTCTGTGTTTATCTCTGTTTATCCTTTCCTTTCTCGAGTTCACACTTATCTATCTATCTATCTATCTATCTCAGCGTCCTCGCAATTTATCTATCTATATCTATGTGTGAGTGGAACGTGCTGCACCGAACACAGCACTAAGAAGAAGTTTGCGACGATGCCGTCTTTCAGCAAGGGGACGCGACATGTTGGGATTTGTTTACCAAAACAAATTCCTAGTAGCCGTAGGCCCTCAGCTGTCAACCCAAATGAATTATTCCTCTTTCTGCGTCCAGGGGAGATCGGTCTAGTGACAGTGCCCTGGGAAGAAGAGGTCAGTGGACGCGTGCCGTCATGCTCAATTTCCTTCTTTCTCTCTGGTTCTCGAGTGAGGCTGCTTACTGTTTTGTTTTGTTTTTTACTCGCAACAGCTGGACATTACGTTTCTTTCCATAATGGGTACTACAACTCCGGGCCAGAGTGGACCTGGAAGTCACTCCTCAGAGCTACAAAATTGGAACTTCAACATTAGATGCAGTTTAACATCATACCTAGGACACCTAACTTACCTGGTCTACTGTATACATATATATATAATTAAAGAAATAACAAAAGACTTAGAGATTTTGCATTACAGACTATTTCGGGGGGCTTAGACAAAGTGTCTAATTTTCCCGACTCATTCGCATCTGACGAGTCGGGAGAATTAGACACTTTGTCTAAGCTCCCCGAAATAGTCTATAATGCAAAATCTTTAAGTCTTTTGTTATTTCTTAAATTATAAATTTGCTCTGTGACTCTAACTATAAGAGCACACATTGAGCTCTCAAACTGCGACAAGTTGTTTTAAAAAAAACTCCTATGTCGTAAGGAAGATTTCTTCTCTGGACTTTAGAGAATAGGCTAGATGGGAGCTGCACAAGAATGCTGCGGTGATCCTGAACAAGACATAGAAGCAACACCCTACGAGAAAACAGCTGTACGGCCACCTACCACATATCACCCAAACCATCCGAGTAAAACGGACAAGACACGCGGGACACTGCTGGAGAAGCAAGGACGAACTCATAAGCAACGTCCTCCTGTGGAAGCCAGCACATGGACAAGCCAGTGTGGGCCGACCAGCAAAAACGTACATTGATCAGCTCTGTGCGGATGCAGGATGCTGCATAGAGGACCTCCCGAGAATGATGAGCGATAGGGACGGATGGAGAGAGATTGTCATGGATATCCGTGCTGAAAGCGCGACATGATGATATATATATATATATATATATATATATATATATATATATATATATATATATATATATGGTAATGTCATAAAGGAATTACAAAATACGAATTAAACGCGTAAGTCAAGTCATCACTGTATAGATGTTAAACTATAAAGATGTTGAACTACAAAGATATTAATTCATAAAGTATTCAGATATACAAAAATATATCTATTCAGTTCTAAACGTTAAAACTATGCGATTTGGTGTCTATTATCGTTTTTTAAAAAAGTCTTTGTTTCAAAACCGAAATAACCGTCTCATAATATTTCTATTTTTTTTTCTAATTTTTGTTTTTTCTCTCCTTCATTTTAGCTCACAAAGCAAAAGAAATGTCTTAATATGGCCGTCATAGCCAATAAGCCGTTAATATGAAAACGAGGCTGGTAGAAGTAGATCACATTAGGCGCCATATGCATTAGTCTCTTGAATTATTTTCTTGTTCGTTTTTTTTTTCATTTTTTTTATTTCTCTTTTTTTTTTTTTTTTTTTGTTATTTTTGAAAATATGTTGTTCATCGGAAATTTTTGGGCGATTATTATTTTCGATATTATTTTTTTATTTTTATTTTTATTTTTATTTATTTTTATTTTTTTGCGTCCATTCTTTACATTTCCTGATTTTAACATTCGGCTTAATTTTTCCTTTTCTTTTAATATTTTTTTATATTTTTTTTTTCTTTCTTTTTTTTTTTCTTTCCGTATTAATCTCAAAGCCGTTGTCCTTTAGCTGAGATTTTAATATGATCTCCATTAAACAACAACTATCTATTTATCTATCTATCTATCTATCTATCAATGAATGAATGATCATCTATCAATCTATCTATCTATCTATAATCACTCAATCTATCTATCTATAAATCATCCAATCTATCTATCTATCTATCTATAAATCACTCAATCTATCTATCTATAAATCACTCATCTATCTATCTATAAATCATCTATCTATCATCTATCAATCTATCTATCTATCTATCATCTATCTATCTATCTATAAATCACTCAATCTATCTATCTATCTATCTAAATCACTCAATCTATCTATAAAATCATCAATCTATCTATAAATCACTCAATCTATCTATCTATCTATAAATCACTTAATCTATCTCTATCTATCTATAAATCTCAATCTATCTATCTATCTATCTATAAATCATCAATCTATCTATCTATCTATCTAATAAATCATCAATCTATCTATCTATCTATAAATCACTAATCTATCTATCTATATCTATCTACTATCTCAAATCTATCTATCTATCTATAAATCACTCAATCTATCTATCTATAAATCACTCAATCTATCTATCAATCTATCTATCTATAAATCACTCAATCTATCTATCAATCTATCTATCTATAAATCACTCAATCTATCTATCATCTATCTATCTATAAATCATCTATCTATCTATCTATCTATCTATCTAATAATCACTCAATCTATATATCTATCTATCTATAAATCACTCAATCTATCTATCTATATCTATCTATCTATCACTCAATCAATCTATCTATCTATCTATCTATCTATCATCTATCTATCTATCTATCAATCTATCTCAATCTATATCTATTCAATCACTCAATCTATCCTATCTATTAATCACTCAATCTATCTATCTATTAATCACTCAATCTATCTATCTATCTATCTAATAATCACTCAATCTATCTATCTATCTATCTATCTAATCACTCAATCTATCTATCTATCTATCTAGAAATCACTCAATCTATCTATCTATCTAGAAATCACTCAATCTATCTATCTATCTATCTATCTAGAAATCACTCAATCTATCTATCTATCTATCTAGAAATCACTCAATCTATCTATCTATCTATCTAGAAATCACTCAATCTATCTATCTATCTATCTATCTAGAAATCACTCAATCTATCTATCTATCAATCTATCTATCTAGAAATCACTCAATCTATCTATCTATCTATCTATGTCGGTTTGCTTGTAATCGATCAATCTATCTAACTAAACTACATATCCATCTCAGTCTGTTCATATCTATGTATGTATATATATATTTATAAAATGGATAAAAGTAACCTACTCGAGTTTCATCGTCTGAATCGTCAGGGTTACATCCGCTGAATTAATCGAGTTTTCGATTAATATATATATATATATATATATATATATATATATATATATTATTCTTTCTAATTATGTTTATATCTATATGATATATTTCAGTCTATTCACATCTTTTGCACACACACACATATATATATAATATATATATTATATATATATATATATATATATATATATATATATATATATATATATATATATATATCCATTAAACAGCAACTATCTATCTATCAATCTATCTATCTATCTATGTCGGTTTGCTTGTGATCTATCAATCTATCTAACTAACCTACATATCCATATTAGTCTGTTCATATATATATATATATATTCTTTCTAATTATGTTTATATCTATATGATATATTTAATTCTATTCTCATCACACGCACACACACATACATACACACACACTCGCACACACACACACATATATATATATATACATGTATATATATATATATATCCATAAACAGGAACTATCTATTTATCTATCTATCTATCAATCAATCAATCTATCTGTCTATACATCTATCTATCTTTGTCAGTTTGCTTGGCATCTATCAATCTATCTACCTACCTACCTACATATCCATCTCAGTCTGTTCATATCTATGTATATATCTATCTATCAATATATCTTTTCTTTCTAATGATGTTTATATCTATATGATATATTTCATCCTATTCACATCTTTGCTCTCTCTCTCTCTCTCTCTCTCTCTCTCACACACACACACATATATATATATATCATCATCATCATGTCGCGCAAGTAGCACGGATATCAATGACAATCTCACGCCAACCCTCCCTATCATTAATTGCCCCCGGGAGCTCCTCTGTGCAGCATCCAGCATCCACACATAGTTGGTCAATATAGGCCCTGGCTGGGCGGCCCACACTAGCACGCCCATGTGTTGGCTTCCACAGGAGTATGTCGCTTATGAGCTCGTCCTTGCTTCTCCAGCAGTGTTCAGCATGCCTAGTCCGTCTTATTCGTATGATTTGGAAGATGGGGAGCAAGTGGCCATACAGCTGCCTCCTTGTGGGGTGCTGTTTCCACGACTTGTTTAAGACTGCACGCAGCATTCTTGTGCAGGTCCCATCTAGCGTATTTTCAAAGCGCTTCGTTAGGGTCTAGGTGGTGCATATATATATATATATATATATAAAGTAAGTAAAGTCGACGGGGCAGCCTAGGAGTCTATCCCCTTTTCACTAGCGCTAGACCAAGGAGATTGTTTTTTGGCATCTGAGGTGGAGCGCCACACCTACCATCAGCTCCTTACTTTACCGCACAGATCCCTGTGCTACTCATACGCTGAGTTGGCGACGGCGGGTATCGAACTAGGAACCTTGTGGTTTCTATCCAAACGCTCTACCGACTGAGCTAACCCAGCCCATATATATATATATATATATATATATATATATATATATATATATATTATATATATATATATATCATTTCTCTCTAATTGTGTTTATATGGATATTATATATTTCATCCTATTCTCATCGTTTTACAACACACACACACACACACACACTCTCACAACACACACACACACACACACTCTCACAAACACACACTCACACACAGACGCAACACAACACACATAATATATATAAATATATGTGTGTATATAAATATATAAATGTACACGTATATACACGAATCTGTTCATGTTTTTTTAACCTAATTTAGTTCTATCATAAATTGTTGATATATATTCAATCTCTCTTCTATCTATCTATCTATCTGTTTTCCTTTCTAATCATGGTCATACCTATATATCCCCATTTATGCATATTTTACTCGATTTAGATCTTTACACACAAAAGGACGCACACACATACACACAGACACACACAAAATCTCTATGGCCTTTTGTAAGTACATTTTAATTATATATATATATATATATATATATATATATACATTTGTTCAATATTGTTAATTTATATCCTACTTAATCTATCTATCACTCAGTCTATCTATCTATCTATATTTTCTTTCATTTTTTTTCCTTTCTTTCTTTCTTTCTTTCTGTATAATCATATCCCTATCTACATATCTCTGGTAATGTATATTTCATTCAATACATAACTTTACACACACTCTGTCTCTCTCTCTGTCTATCTCTACCTCTCTCTCTCTCTCTCTCTCACACACACACACGCCCACATACAAGTGCGCATGCACGCCGTCATGTCTATCTATCTATCTATCATCATCTGCACATATACATAGGGTTGCCACAAACCCAATCAACGACCGACCCCAGGAATTTTGAATTCAGAGTTATCCCTCTCCCAGACTGGTTACCTACCCAAGGCTGAAGGACCCAGTCTGCCCCTACTATTTTAACCCATAGCTGAAGGGAATTTTGAATTCAGAGTTATCCCTCTCCTAGACTGGTTACCTACACAAGGCTGAAGCGCCCAGTCTGCCCTACTATTTAACCCATAGCCGGAGGGAATTTTGAATTCAGAGTTATCCCTCTACTAGACTGGTTACCTACCCAAAGCCGAAGGGCACAGTCTGCCCTTCTATTTAACCCATAGCTGAAGGGAATTTTGAATTCAGAGTTATCCCTCTCCTAGACTGGTTACCTACCCAAGGCTGAAGGCCCAGTCTGCCTACTATTTAACCCATAGCCGGAGGAATTTTGAATTCAGAGTTATCCTCTCCTAGACTGGTTACCTACCCAAGGCTGAAGGGTATTTGACCCATAGCTGGAGGGAGAATATATGGATTCATACCTTTCCAAGGGTATTAGCGCTATGTGAAATACCAACACCTTCGTCTAGGAATTGAACTCAAATCGACGAGTCCATTTTCCACGACTCTAACCACTATATATATCTTATTATAATGGAGATTGTGTGTTTTTCTGTCTGTAACCGAAACTATATTCCTACTCAAGTCACAATTCTCTTAGTTATTGACATCACATTTCTCCATGATTTATTTTTTTATCTAAACCTCAATTATTAATAAAATTGTCTTACATTATTAAGACTGTTAACTATGTCTACATACTGACAACATGCAATATATTTATTATATACAACAAAATAGCGGTTTACAGTGTTGAACGGGAAGGCTAATTTGCATATTAATATATAAAAAATCGAATTTAATAAATATGTGCTTAGTATCATAGATTTCTAACTGTTTGGTTTTATTTTAATGAATATAAGCAAAAAATCTCTTCAATGAATCTTAAATGAAATCCATTAACAAGATAAAATAACTGTCATTTTATTCTTTACTTCCTCTTATAACTAAATATTAAATTAGAAAAAATAACAATGAAAGACGAGAGTGATGGAAGAGTAAGTTTCAGTTGTTCCATTTTTTTATTATACTCCCTCTGTTTCAAATGTTTTATTATACCCTCTGTTCAAATCTTTTTATCTGTATTCTTATTTAGTTTCATTAGACTTTCTAATTTAATACAATATTTTATTACATTAAAACTTAAAATACTTGCACTCGCGAGGGTGCATATATTTGCTAGTATATATAATATATATATTACTGAATGGCATCTCATATAATTATGTTTTTTTTTTTACCGAAAAACACTCCAATAACATTCATAACACTTATCTTTATTCGCTTAAAGCGTTAAAACCAAAAAAAAATGACGAAAAAAAAATCAAGCCACAAAAAGTGAGGGTGCCAATAACCTTTTCAGACATTATTCCATTGTCAGACCACACCAATCTTTCAGAGAATCATTCCAATCAAACTGATATAAATCTATCTCCCCCCTCTCCTTCTCCTCCTCCCCTCTCTCTCTTTCTTGCTCGCTCACTCTTGCTTTTTTATCTATCTACCTATCTTCTCCCCCCCCCCGTAATCCCATCAATAATCTTTGTGTAAGAAAAACAAACCTCGGAGATGATTCAGGAGCTGTTCAATACACTGTCTCCTCAGAAAATGTATTCTCTAAACTACCCCCGTCTCAGAGGTTCCTGGGGAGTGCAAATGACCCGCTTCATTTGACTTTGGAGTGGTGTGTTTTTGTTTGGGTCACGTGTGTGGCTCAAACTTATCTGGTTTTGAATGATTTTAAAACGAAGTGTTGCAACTACGTACATATATATATATATATATATATTATATATATATATATATATATATATATACTTAGCAAATATATGCACCCTCAGGTGCAAGC
>CM042151.1:1612339-1617339 GCA_023376005.1 Doryteuthis pealeii
GCCTGTTCCTGTTAGGTATCTAGTAATTTAACTTTCTATTATAACAATCTGATTGTAGGCCCCCTCTCTCTTTCTTCCTTCTCTCTCTCTCTCTTTCTTTCTCTTTTTCCTTTCTCTCTCTCTCTCACTCTTTCTTTCTTTCTCTATCTCCCCCCTCGCTCTCTCTCTCTCTTACTTTCTCTCTTTTCTCTCATCTATCTCCCTTTAGTTACTTTAACTAAATCTTTTTCTTTTAAATATCTTTCCGCAATCTCTCAATTTATTTTCTTTTTTTTTTTAACTAATACATATTCTTTCTTTCACGTTCTTTCTTTCTTTGATCATTTTTCTCTATATCCATCTCTATCTCCCCTTCTTTCTTCTCTCTTTCTTTACTCTATATTCCTTCTATTCTCTCTTCTTTCTGTCTTTCTTTCTTTCTTTTTCATTTTCCTCTATATCCATCTCTATCTCACCTTCTTTCTTTTTCTTTTCTTTCTTTTTCTTTTTCTCTATATTCTTCTCAATCTGCCCCTCTTTCTTTCTTTCTTTCTTTTCTCATTTTTCTCTATATCCATCTCTATCTCTCTTTTCTTTCTTTCTTTTCTTCATTTTTCTCTATCGTTTTTACTATATATCGTCCTTTTTTATTCTACTTAAACACTTTCCCCAATTCTTTCATTTTTTTTTTTCATTTTCGTTCAGCTCATGTTCATTTTTTCATTCATATTCATTTATTACTATTACCCATTTCTTTCTTTTTTTTCTTTCTTTCTTCTTCTTTCGCTCTTTCTTCGCTCTTTCTTCCTATTCATTTAATTACTTTTACTCATTTCTCTTTTCTTTCTTTCTTTCCTTTCTTTCTTTCTACTTTTCTTTCATCCTACTATCTCTTTTTTATTTTAAAAAATCTCATATTTCTTATACAACTTCGCGAAATCCTTTCTCTCTCTGTATCTCTTTTTTACTAATACATTTTCTCTCTTTCTTTCTTTCTTTATATTATCTTTTTCTTTTATTTCTTTCCTTCCTTCTTAACGTCCTCCTATTACTTTATCTATCTTTCACTTCTCGATATCTTTTAATATGTACGTATTTCTTATATTATTATTGTTTCTACTTAAAACACCCCCCACTCCTTCCTTTCATTATACTCTTTCAGCTCATCTTCACTTTCTGTTCTTCTCTCCATCTTTTATTTTCTACCGTTTTTCATATTTTTTTTCTTCTTCATCTTTTATCCTTTTCCGTCCACTCGCTTCCCTATAATCACTCCCTTCCTTCCTTTATATTTTTTAATTCTTTTTATTTTTTGAATTTTTATTTCATTTTTTATTTCACTTCCTCTTCGTCTATTGGTCAGTGTAATTTAGAATTTGTCTCTTGTGCGTTTTACAAAAGCGTTCGGAAACAAAATGAAAAAAAAAATGAAAAAAAAAAAAGAAAAAGAAAAGTTAACAGAAAACTTCAATAGCGAGGAAAAGAAGAAAAAAAATTAAATTAAAACATTACTTCGTGAAACAAATGAAATACGATTATTGACAAAAAATTGAAAAAGGTTTTCCCACAAATGAAAGGAAATGAGGATGCGATGAAAAATAGTGAAAATAACACAATAATAACAACTGAGTGAATAATAATAATAATAATAATAATAATAATAATAATGGTAATATTTTGCATAATTATTATCAATGTTATTATTAATATTATTATAATTATTTAAAAAACAACGATAATAATAATAATGATAATAATAATGATAACAATAATAATAGTAATAATAATAGTAGTAGCATCAGTAGTAGTAATAATAATAATAATAATAATAATAATAATAATGATAATAATAATGATAACAATAATAATAGTTAATAATAATAGTAGTAGCATCAGTAGTAGTAATAATAATAATAATAATAATAATAATAATAATAATATTAATATAATTCCTATGATAAGATTATTTTATTAATTTTTACTTCTTTGCGTTATTATTTTTATTCATTCTCATTCTCATTATCATTATTCATTATATTGTTGTTGTATTGTTAACGTTGTTTTTGTTTTAAATAATAATAATAATAAAAATAATAATAATAATAATAATCCAAGGTCTGGATGAATTGAAAATCGGAGGAAGAATCGAGACCATCCAGACTACAGCATTGTTTAGATCGGCTGGAATACTCAGAAGAGCCTGGAGACCTGAGGAGATTTGCCGTCACTCCGCCTCCAGTGAACCACCGGCTTCTGCAGGTGTGAAATTACTTTTATAAATAATAATAATAATAATAATAATAATAATAATAATAATAATAATAAGCACAGGCGGGTGTGAAAAAAACTTCATATTAATAATAAGAGGAAGAATTGCTGCTTTAAATAATAATAATAATAATAATAATAATAATAATAATAATAATAAAACAATTATGATTTACTCGTTCGCGTTATTATATTATTATTATTATTATTATAGTTACAACAACAGCGACAGCGACAGCAACAACAATAATAATAATAATAATAATAATAATAATAATAAAACAATTATGATTTTACTCGTTCGCGTTATTATTATTATTATTATTATATTATTATAGTTACAACAACAGCAACAATAATAATAAATAATAATAATAATAATAATAGCGAAAAGGAGTAAAATGGATGAAACGGGCGGATAATGACAAGAAGAAATGGCGAGTTAATTTTAGCGGGAAAACTGAAGAGGATTCTAGTTTTAACGAGAAAGACCAATAATTAATGGACTTCTTAACTGAGAGAAAAATGCAACAATAAAAAAAAAAATAATGAATTTAAAAAAAAAAATTGTGGAATGGACTAGAAAACGAGAAATCTTCCAACAGGAAAGGTACAAAGGAGAGTTGCCATTTATAGTTAAAAATTAACAAATCACGATTCAGGAAGACAGCAACATTAAAGCTAGCCAGGAACAATAACGCCCATTGGATAGAGCACGTTTTCAGCTAGAAAATGTCATTCTTCCTCAATAGCCAATCACCATCGCTATGTACGACAGTGTGTCGAAAAGTAATGTCATGTTGTTTAGAACAGGTATAATTACCAACACAGGAACACGTATCATACATCAATGTAAAGCTGGTCCACTATGAATCACATCCCTACTACTCACACATAGGTTATTCAAAAAGTAATGCCATTTGTTAGGACAGGTTATAAAATAACCAACACAGGAACATGTATCGTACATCAAAATAAAGCTGGTGCCTCTGTGAATCACATCCCTACTTCTCCACATAGGTTTTCAAAAAGTATGTCATTTTGTTTAGAACAGGTATAATTACCACCACAGGAACATGTATCAACATCAAAATGAAGCTGGTCCTCTGTGGATCACATCCCTACTTATCCACATAGGTTTTTCAAAAAGTAATGTCATTTTGTTTAGGACAGGTATAAAATACCAGCACAGGAACATAGTATCATACACAAAATGAAGCTGGTCCTCTGTGAATCACATCCCTACTTCTCCACATAGGTTATTCAAAAAGTAATGCATTTTGTTTAGGACAGTATAATTACCAACACAGGAACATTGTATCATACATCAAAATGAAGCTGGTCCTCTGTGAATCACGCTCCCTACTTCTCCACATAGATTATTAAAAAAGTAATGCCTTTTGTTTAGGACGGGTATAATTTACCAAACACAGGAACATGTATCGTACATCAAAATGAAGCTGGTCCTCTGTGAATCATCTCCCTATTACTCCACATAGGTTATTCAAAAAGTAATGCCATTTTGTTTAGGACAGGTATAAAATGCCAACACAGGAACATGTATCATACATCAAAATGAGCTGGTCCTCTGTGGATCTCTCAGTATTTAGGTTTTGATGTTATAAAATATTGTATCAAATTATAAACTATTTAGAAAATGATAAACTGAGGGGGTATAATCGAAAAATAGAACAGCTTTAGATTTAACTCTTCTATCATTTTCTTTCACTCCCGTCTTTCATTTTTCCTAATTTATCTATTTAGTTAGATTATGAAGTATTCAATAAAATTACAGTTCTTTCGTCTTGTTTATGGATTTCTTTTAAGATTTATCCCCGAGATTTTTGCTCAGATTCGTTAAGAGAAAACCGAACAATTAGAAATCAATAATACTAAGCATATATTTATTAAAATCAAATTTAAAATATCAATATGCAAATTAGCCTTCTCGTTCACACTGTAAACCGCTATTTTGTTGTATATATAAATACAATTACATGCTATTAGTAGGTAGATATGGTCAACAGTATTAATAAGGTATAACAATTTTATCAATAATTGAGGTTTAAATAAATATAAATTCATGGTAAATGTGACGTCAATAACTAAGGGAATTATGACTTGAATAGTGATTTAGTTTCGGTTACAGACAGACAAACACACAATCTCCATTATAATAAGATATATATATATATATATATATATATATATATATATATGTTGTTCTGGTTCCAACGGGAGAAAATTTTATATTTTATAAAAAAAGAAGGTCCGCAAAATGTATTATGTTCTCAGAAAAAAATTTTTTAAATTCTTTTTATCTTACATACGCGACACGTGTTTCTGATCTGTTGTCTTCTTCAGGCATTGAGTTATTATTTTGGCAGAATATGTCCGATATTTGATAGGTTGTGTGTGTTTCTGCAACTTTTCTATTATAATGGCTGTTTAAAAACGGTTGAACGCGAATGTTATTTTTTTCAATTCTTGCGTGCGATGTGCGCGCAAAAATTGAGGAATGATGTAACGTTCCACAATCTTTGCGCGTAAGTCGCACGTAGGTCACAGCTTGGTAATAAATTCATTAACTGAGCTTTCATTACTCTTTTAATAGGTATAGTTCATCAGATGTTCATTTGATATGTCAGGTGTGTGTGTTTGAAATTTGTTTTTTGTTCTAGAGAATTTCTGTGTTTTTCATGCCTGAAGAAGACAACAGATCAGAAACACGTGTCGCGTATATATATATATAT
>CM042151.1:1624839-1632339 GCA_023376005.1 Doryteuthis pealeii
ACTTCCCCTCCCACCCCGAGAACACATCAAATCTTCGTAAACAAACAGGAGAATATATAATGGAATTCGCTGTTCGAGCAGAATACAAGGTAGGTATTTACCCCAAAATCCCCCATCAACGCCACGAGCAGGGCGCGACACGAGATTATTTATTAATACTACTAGTAAAATAAAAAACGCCCTCTGGGCGACGTAAAATAAAGAGTTGAAAATTTAGTATCAGAGAGTTTGTATCATAAGTAAAGTAAAATCATTAAATTCATTCAAGGAGTAAAAAATAAAATAAATTTATTAAAGGAGTAAAAAATTAAAAAATTGAAATGGAAACTTAGTTCTGATAACTTTAAATATATATTAAAATAAAACAAACTATATATAGATAGATAATACCAGGTATGTATTTATTAAAACTTGTTTAAAAAACCAATGAGGACTGTCTAACATTGCATGCTCAAATTTTGAGTGAATTTTATTTTAAGTTATTACGATTTTAGGTAGTGTGACGTAAGCAGTGACATAGTTTTTGTTACAGACAAAAACCGGAAGCGAATCTCCATTATTAATAGATTTGGATTATTCGGACTATTGTCCTCATATGTATTGTTAGCTGTACAATGTTTCAGGCAATGTGCTTTCCAGCCTTCTTCAGGTATTTCTTGTCGAATTCGGGAGCCTAAACCTAACCCCTAACCCCTAACCCTAGCAAAATATTTTTTTAATAAATACTTTTTAATATTAACTATCCGTAGAGGCATGTGGAAAATAGATAAACATGTCTTTCGTTTTAAGTTTTATCTTTTTTTTTTAAATAACAATATTAGTTTATCTTTAGTGAAAAATTATTTTTTTCACATATGCTAACAACAACATGAAATAACTATTTTTTAAAAATTAAAACCAAGAACTATTTTAGTATAAAAATGTTACAGGTTTTTATCGGCCGACTGTTTTGTTTACTAACAACCAGTGAAAAGCAAAATTCAGTTCTTTTCAAAACGGATTTGGGCTGGGGTGCCTATTGGTGTCAAGGCCCAAGCGGAATACCAAGGTTGAATAGTCCACACTGCCCTATTAATTACGTCCCTAGCCTCCCCTATTAGTGTGTGAGTGTGGGGGAGATAATATGTATTACCGAACCTTCCACCACGGGCTGGATGCGACAAAACGTCAATTTTATTAAGCAGAATACAAATGGTTTGAATTCTGAGTTTTGCAACCCTAAGTTGGTTGCCATCATACCAAGGTTAAATAATACAGTCTGCCCTCCTACTTACACATAGCTGACCCAACCGCTCTACTACGATCAGGATGTGACACAAGGTCAGTTTTTAAGCGGACAACAACTGGGTTGAATTTCCTTCTAGTTCGGTTGCCATCATAATACCAAGGGTAAAGAACCTAGTCTACACTACTATTTTACGGCATAACAACCTTTGTTGATACCATAAACCTTAACGGCATTTTCAGCCCTTGTAATACAACTGGGATAAATTAAGAATATTCTTTCTTCAAGACCGGTTGCCATCATCACAATATTTATATGCGGCGGTCTTTACATATACACAGACGTGTGTATTTATCAGTTAAAATCCCCCTTCTAGTTTATAGGTGACGGTGGCTGAGTGATTTAGTAGCCTGGCTGATGATGAATTGATTGGGTTACCATCCCGGCTGGCGGTAGCTTGCAAATGTCTAGCCACACTGAAGAGATGTGATACGTCGAATCACGGTGTCTGCGCATGATTATATATATATATGTGTGTGTGTGTGTGTCTGTCTGTTTTTCTGTATATATATATATATATATATATATATATATATAATTCGATTAATCATGACAAGCAAATTCGGCGAATACCATGTGCAACGTGAGGAACACTGTACAGCTGTTTCGACCTAATTTGATCTCATCAGCAGTGTATATATTTGAGATCAAATTAGGTTGAAACAGCTGTACAGTGTTCCTCATGTCGCCCATGGTATTCGCCGAATTTGCTTGTCAAGATTAATCGAATTATATAAATAAAAAATTCTCCTTATAAAATAAAAAAATTCCTATATATATATATATATATATATATATATATATATATATATACTTTGGTGTGGTACCAAGTTTCTTGGTACAAGGGGATTCTAGGCTGGTCCTATTCTCTACCAGTAGTTTGTTGTAGAGTTCAGGTTCCGTATGAGAGCTCAATGTATAATTATTGTAAACAGACTAAAGTTATTTGTGAATAAAAACTAAATAAAAGATATGCGTGGTCTGAAGAAGCTCGTGGGCCCTAGATACCCACGAGTGGAAATGGTCCATAACCACGGTACCTATGGTATTTAAGGCCTTTTTATTCACATATATATTATATATAATATATATATATATATATATAATATATATATATATATATATATATATATATATATATAATAAAAGTAATTGGTAATTTGCTTGAAGCATTGTTGAGTATGTTATTATATATTAATGATTTGAAGGCAATTACAATGCAAATAAAAAATAAAAACAAAAAGATGTTTTTTTTTTTGTCTTATCGATTTCAAAGTAAACTTTATCTTCAGAGACGATTTTCAGAAAATCGTCTCTGAAGATAAAGTTTACTTTGAAATCGATGAGACAAAAAAACATCTTTTGTTTTTATTTTTTATTTGAATTGTAATTGCCTTAAAGTCATTAATATATATATATATATATATATATATATATATATATATATATAAATTAGAGAAGATCAAAGTTCAATATAATCCACACCCAATTTTAGTTAGAGAGGAGGTTAAACGAACTTTTTATCCCTAATTTTCCAAAATACAGGTTGAATAAAAATTATAGCAAGGCTATGATATTAAAACAGTAATTAAAAACACACTAGAAACAAATCTAAATTTACACTGACCAGTAGATGAAGAGGAGGTAAAAATTAAATAAATGTTCAAAAAATAGAATAAAGAAAAGAAGGGAGTGATTATTTGGAAGAGACTGGACGGAAAAGGACAAAAGTCTGAGCCAATTCTAGTATTGACCATCCCAAGTGATGTTTAACAAGTTTGAATTCAGAGTTTTTCTTCTCCTAGACTGGTTGCCTAACCAAGGTTAAAGAGCCCTGTCTGCTCTACTATTTACCTATGGCTGAACGGAGAGCAGTTAGATTCATACTTTTCCCAACGGTATTAGCGCTATGTGAACTGTAGCTTCGTCCAGGATTTGAACTCGGGTCGACGAGTCCATTTCCTACGAATCTAACCATTACACAACAGCCTCCATCTGGAGTTTTTTTTGTGTTTTCCAGGATAACTGCCGAATTTGGGCGACCTGAACGTTCAGCATCATTTGTGTCTGTACGACCGCGTTTAAAGTCAGCATACCACCTCTTAACCGTTGTTTCCAACGGAGCAGATTCCGAATAACACATATCAAGCCATTGCTTTGCTTGAACAGTATATTTTCCCATCAGAAAGCAATGCTTTATCAACACACGAAATTCAGATGCTTCCATTGTTTTAAAATTTGCAACAGTAGCTTCACTTAAATAACTGTAATTTGTACACTAATAATCTGATTGGGCTCTGATTTTGACATGTACCATTTGAAGGTTAGTAAATTATAAAAATACATATAGATTTTTTTATTTTATTAGTGGCGCCATCTATATGTCAGGCCCGGCGGTAAAGTTGAAAAACTTTGACACACTGATATTCCTGTTTATAATTTATGAAGAAACGTCTTATTCTAAGCGTTCTATTTAAGCGTGATCAGGTTTTCTATTCTGTCTTCCCAATTTAAAAAAAAAAACTGAAAATATAATAGATATCTAAAAAGATATCTGAATATTATGCAGTTTTAGTGTGCACATAATAAGATACGAAAAAGCGGACTAGCAATTTTTTAAATGTTTATTTTCGTAGACGTTCAAAAACGATCGAAATATGAATTTCAGGCTTCGAATTTTTTTTCTTGGTTCCCTGTTTATCGAATTTGATTCGTTTATTTGCTGGACCAATGGGGTATGAAATATCGACAGTATTAGAATTTCCACAGATTAGGGGGGAATTCGAGTAGAAAAAATCGTCTCAAATACCCGACCCCCCCCACACACACACACACACTGAAATAAAAGAAAAGAAATAAAGAAAAGAAATAAAGGGATGAAAACTTCCGTCAATTATTATGTTAAATGGAACCTGTTATTTTTTGTATTCATTTTTGTATTTTTGTCACTAGTTTATAAAAGTATTTTTAAAAATTCGTTCTTAAATATCTTAAAGAAATTCTTTTAAAAAAACGAAAAACAAAAAGAAGTTGGCTAGTTGAAAGGATCTTGAGTTTCGTTTTTTATCATCAAATTGTATTCGTTACTAGCTGAAGTTTGGATTATTTGGATTATTCGGACTATTGTCCTCATCTTTATTGTTATCTGTACAAAGATTTGGCCGATGTGCTCTTCTGCCTTCTTCAGGTATTTCTTGTCGGACTCGGGAGCAAGAAGAAAGAAAGAAAGATAGAAAGTAAGAAAGAAAGAAAATAAAGCGAAAATATAGAAAGAAAGAATAAAATGAAAAATGTAGGAAGAAAGAACAAAAAAACAAGGCATGTTGAAAGAAAGAAAGAAAGAAAGAAAGAAGAAAAAAAAGCGGGAAAGAAAGAAAGAAAGAAAATTAAGCGAAAATAAGGAAAAAAGAAAAATGTTGGAAGAAAGAATAAAAAACGTGGCATATTGAAAGAAAGAAAGAAAGAGAAAGAAAGAAAAGAAAGCGAAATTATAAAAAGAAAGCGAAAAATGTTGGAAGAAAGAATAAAAAACGAAACATATTGAAAGAAAAAGAAAGAAAAAGAAAGAAGGAAAGAAAGAAAAAGAAAGAAAGAAAAGCAACTGATGAGTAAGAAAGAAAAAGAAAAAAGGAAAGAAAGAAAGTAAAAAGAAAGAAAGAAAAAAAGGAAGAAAATAAAGTGGAAATATAGAAAGAAAGAAGAAAACGAAAAATGTAGGAAAAGAGAATAAAAAACGAAACATATTGAAAGAAAGGAAAAGAAAGAAAGAAAGATAAGCAACTGATAAGTAAGAAAGAAGGAAAGAAAGAAAGAAGAAAAGAAAAAAGAAAAGAAGAAAGAAAATAAAGTGGAAATATAGAAAGAAAGAATAAAACGAAAAATGTCGGAAGAAATAATAAAAAACGAAACATATTGAAAGAAAGAAAGAAACAAACAAACAAAGAAAAAGAAAGAAAGAAAAAAAGAAAAAAAGAAGAAAGAAAAATGAAAGAAAAAAGGAAGAAAGAAAGAAAAAGAAAGAAAGAAAAGCAATTGATAATAAAGAAAGAAAGAAAAAGAAAGAAGGAAAGAAAGAATCATAAAGAAAGAAAGAAAAAAGAAAGAAAATAAAGTGGAAATACAGAAAGAAAGAATAAAACGAAAAATTTAGGAAGAAAGAATAAAAAACGAAACATATTGAAAGAAAGAAAGAAAGAAAGGAAGGAAAAAGAAAGAAAGAAAGAAAAAAAATAAAGCGAAAATATAGAAAGAAAGAATAAAACGAAAAACGCAGAAAGAAAGAGAATGAAAGAAAGAAAATGAAACGAAAAGAAGAAAAAAGTGAGGTTGAACGATGGAAAATAAACAGTAAATGTTAATGAAAAAATAAATAAATAAATAAATAAAAACTGAAAACTGAAATAAAATCGAGACAGATTTCCTAAAATAAATTTATTAAAGCAGAAAGATTAAAAGGGGGGAAAATCGTTTCCTGCAGGGAAGGGAAAAGTAGTTTCACTTCAGCTTGCCAAGGGAGATAAGCGTGATTAAAAAAATTATCCGAAACATTAAATAATTTTATTAACTCACCTGCACACCGTTGCAATGTGTTTTTTCTTCTCAAAATGAATCTACTTTTTTTAAAAGTGCCCCCTTTACCGCACCTTCTACCCTCTCTCTCTCTCTCTCTCTCTCTCTCTCTCTCTCTCTCTCTCTCTCTCTCTCTCTCTAATTCGCTATTTTCCATTTCTCGTTCTCACCCCCGAACTTGTTCTTTTCTTTCTCTCTGTGTGTTCGCTAACTCACACTCGTTCGTCTCTCTCTCTCTCTCTCTCTCTCTCCCTCTCTCTCTCTCCATCCCCTCTCTCTCTCTCTTTCTCACTCGATCTCTCTCTCTCTCTCTCTCTCTCTCTCTCTCTCTCTCTCTCTCTCTTTAATTCGTCCTATTCTACCCACTCACTCTCACTCAATCTCTTGCTCTCTACCAAACTCTCTCTTACTATTCTCTGTCTGTCTGTCGGTCTGTCTCTCTCTCTAACTCACTGTCTCCCCATCTCTCTCTATCTCTTACTTGCCTTCTTCTTAAGTTATCACTTTACCCCCCCTATACCGCACTCTCCCCCTCTCTCTCTATGCCTCTTTAATTTTTCCTCCTCCCCCGTCTCTAACTCTTACTCTTTCCATTTTGTGTCTGCCCCTATCTCTCTCTCTCTTTCTCTCTCTCTCTCTTTCTCTCTCTCTCTTTCTCTCTCTCTCTCTCTCTCTCAAACTCACCTTCTTCCTCATTATCTCTATCTTTCTCTCATCCTATTCCTTCACACTTCTCTCTCTAACTCATCCTCTTCCTCCTCCTTTCTACCTCTAACTAAACATCTTCCTCGTTTCTGTTTCTTTTCCCCCTCTCTCTCTCTCTAACTCACCATCTCTATCTCTCTCTCTTTCTCTTTCTCTTTCTCTCTCTCTCTCTCTCTTTTCATTTAAATATTTTATTTCAATATTCCTCAGCTCCCTCTGGCGGTGGATTGTCAGAACCTCATTATTTGCACGTGACCCTCTTCATTTTTTGACTTTATTAGCAGCTTCTGTTGATCTTTCTGTTCAACCCCATCCCACCCATCTTTTCTTCCTTTCTAAATTCTTGTCATCATTTTTTTCCGTCTTCCCCCCACCCCCAGCTCCGCTTTTTTTCTTTCTCTTTCTTTCTTTCTTTCTTTCTTTCTTTCTTCTTTTTTTTTTGGCCCTTTCCACTATCCTCATTTCTTTCCTAAGCCCACCTCTATTGCTATATTCGTTACAAGACGTCCCCCTTCTTTTCCCCACGGCTTTCCGCTTCCTTTTCTCAGTCTTTTTCCCGCCATCTCTTTGCCTTTAAATAAACGAATATGCAAATATAATGAATATGGCTACAAATGTAGCATTGGCCACACACAAGCTCAAGTTGAAATAAAAATATAAACTAAACAAAACAAAACAAAAAAAAAAAAAGCAAGAAAGTTCAGAAAGCAAACAAATTAGAGGCTTAATCATTTAACTGAAAAAAGACCAACGCCATCATGGATCTTAAGGAAGATAAAAAAAGCAGATAAAACATACTGAAAAGTCCTCGTCCCAACTAGGAAGGAAACTACCATTTCTACTATTCATTTTAGGTTAGTTCCTATAACACCAACCTAAAAAAGGGTGTAGGGAATTATCTTCCTTTTGCCGGAAGAGTTATCTCCTCGCTGCGTTGCTGT